>JAHBCN010004684.1:0-61999 GCA_019359885.1 Listronotus oregonensis | reverse complement strand
TTCTAAGGTAAAACGTCGAAAGTAAAATAAAAAAAGGTTTCTTAAATGTTTTGAAAAAATAAGTTTTTTAATATACTTATTGTTATTAAAGTTAATTATAAAAAGGTGAACCTAAAAATGACAAAGTTTTTTTTTAAATTGCAACAGAAACTAAATAAAACTAAAATGCAATATTTTTAAAAGCTTTTAAAATTGTTTTAAATTTTAAAAGCTATAGCAGGAAATTAACACTTTAACACGATTATTTGGGTGCGCCTATAGTGTTGCAGTAAATTTCCAGCTAATGTTAAATTAGCCTCCTACACGTATTAGTTATTGCAACCAATTAATATAAACGATTATAACGTATTCCCTATTGACTTACATATATGCAAATATGCAACAGATCAGGTTATGTTTTCAAATATCACAAAACAGGGTGTGTATCATCTTTTTGTTTAACATTAAATTATTTAAATACTTTTTATTAATTATTTTAAATCTGAATAACCAAAAAAAACATATTTTGGTAAAATCTCTTATAATCTTTTATTCTTAAAACAAAAAGTAATTTGCATTATATAGACATTTAAAGAAAAAATTGTAAACAAAGTGTGTTGTATTTAACAATGGTTCACAAAGTTATAGCCCAGAAGATAGGAAGCCGGGGAGGCCACCGCAAAAAACCTAGCCTATAAGAGAACCACATAAAACATTTTTATATTGTTATGAACTATAGTCAGTTTAAAGCCGCACTGCTGCTTCAGCTCTGTGGGTTCAAATTGCATTTTTTTTACCTTAAAAAAAATTGTAAAAAATGGTTTTTCTTAATATAACTTAAAAACTACTGACTTTAGAAAAAAGTGGTATATAGTCAAAATTAATGGCCTAATAAAACTACGTCAGTTTTTTTATGAATTTTTTTGTAGTTCTTTTAATTTTTGAGATAATAACGGTTAAAATTTAAAATATAAACTCAAATATCTTAAAAACCTAAAGAGTTACGAAAAATATAATAGGCAAAAAATATGCCTTTTGGTTAGCTCTATAAAAATAGTTTTATACACATTTTTAATTAAAATGGGTAATAAAGGAGATATAAGCAAAAAGTGATTTTGGTCATTAAAAATTTCGCTAATGATATTTTGTTGGTACAAGTTAGAATACCAGCTCCAATCCATGTAAAATTTAATTTAAAATGTTTAATTTATTGAATGAAACAAACTAATACACATGTGCCTTGAGGCAATGGGGGATAACCCAGTGGCACGAATACTTTATTTAATTTTTTTGCTCCAATAACTGTACCCATACCTATCCACCTGAAACATTAAAATAAAATTTAAATTTTATTTAATTAAAAAAAAATAATAGGTGCCTTCTCTATCTGGGTGTTATATACCTGGCAGGATGCTTAAGATTTCTTGATCTTTTATGCTTCTATGTGTATTGCTTATTGTTTAAATATTTTAATATCGATTTAAATAATTTTATTAATTTATAAAGACAGTTACTCGTTCAGAATGATCTTGAAAAAAATTTAATGATATTTTTAACATAATTTTTTTTATAGTTTATTCATTTATTTCTAGTTGAATTAATGTTTAAACTTAAATTTAATCATTTCTTAAAGTAGTAAATAAATAGTTAAATACCATAATTTAAATAAAAATGGCTTTAAGCCTAGAAGAAGTGGATAGCTTAATAAGAGAAGAGTGTTAAAAGTTTAATTCCAAATAAACCATATAAAGAAATATGTTAAAATTACGAAAAAAATTTGTTCAAGATTATTTTAAACGAGCTTACTGTCTTTATAAATTATTAATAATATTATTTAAATCGATAATAAAAATATTTAAACGATGTGCTATACACATAGTAGCATGGGAGATCGAGAAATCTTAAGCGTCCTGTCAGGTATATAGACCCAAATAAAGGAGGCATTTTTTTCAATTAAATAAAGATTAATTTTTATTTTAGTTAAAATTTTAAGTAGATCAGAATGGGTACAGTTATTGGAGCAAAAAAAATTTAAAAAAATATTGTTATAAGCGAAACATTTAAGGCCTTAGTCACTTTTTTGCTTATATCACGTTTAATACTCATTTATTTAAAAACAGGTATATAACCTTTTTTATAGATTTTTTTTATAGAATTTATTTATTTATATTTGAGTTTTTATTTTAAATTTAAATCGTTAATATCTCGAAAACTAAAAGGGCTACAAAAAAAATCATAAAAAAAATTGACGAAGTTTTATTGGAACATCAATTTTAATTTTATACATTTTTTTTCTAAAATTAATGGTTTTCGAGTTATATTAAAAAAACTATGTATTACGATTTTTTTAGGGTAAAAAAATGCAATTTGAACCCGCTGAGCTGAGGCAGCAGTACAGCTTTAAATTGACTATTGTTCATAGTAATATAAAAAATGTTTCATGCGGTTCTCTTATAGGCTTGGTTTCTTGCGGTGGTCTCCCGGACTATAGTTTTCAGGACGTACTCATTTATATTTTACTTTTAAAATACTTATATTTGAAAATGAACAAAAATATACGACTAAGTAAACTATTATTAAATTCAATTACTTAATAATAAAAAACTTACAACTACATTTTTCGGTAGTTACAATTTCAAAATTAATGTAAAAAAATCTATACTTTGAACCCAAAAAATGGTACACTTTTTTGTCACTCGTGTCAGACGTACCGTTTCTATTATTATTACTCCTTAAAAATGCATACCGACGTGGTTGATTAATTTTAAAAAAAATCTAATAAAAAAAAGTTTTCGAATTTTCAGGTGATTATTTTTAAAATGGGATGATGTTATGCAATTTCTGGGTGCATAAGTGGTTGAAGAGGTGGTAAAAAAAGCATTATTCAAAGAACCGGAAGTAAGTAATCTTAAAAATATTTGTAAATAGTTTAAAGTTAATTTTTTTAAAATTAATTTTGTAATAATTGTAACTACTGAGAAATGTAATTGTAAGTTTTTCATTGATAAATAATTAAATTTGATAATGATTGTTTACTTAGTCGTATAATTTCGTTTATTTTTAAATATATTTGTTAGTATCTAGTGTAATTAACATAAAATATTTTGTTTTTATTAACAAAATGTACAATTATATATTATAGACTTTTTATTTTATTAATCAATCAAATAATTTTATTTAATGAATAATTGTATGTATTAACGTCCAAGAAACAGAGGTACGGGGACATTAAACACCTTTCTTTTTTTAAAACGGTTTTTTTTAGGGACACTACTTTTTAACAATAACTATTTTATATAGTAAATTAGTTATATTTTAATTTTTAAAAGCGGATATTTCAACAATGGATAAATTAGTTATAGGCAATATATATTTTTAAAAAAGAGATTTTTAGGCGCTATCCAATAAAAACAAAATATATAGGGTTTATCATTAAAAAAAATTCTACAATAAGTCAAAAAGTTTAACGGTGTTGCTCAATTTTTTTCTATCTAGAATAATAATGTCGTTAGAAGCTGTGAAAATTTCAGAAAACACCCTGTACATGAATTTAAAATTGGCGTGCCACCAAAAATAAATTTATATTTAATAAAAAGCCAAAAATAATTTTATTTTTCATCTTTGCTTATAAATCTTCTTTTTGGCTCTAAATTGTTTAATTAAACTTCCTTATAATCGACAACTTAACCAATTTTCACGTAGCCTAATTTCTATGCAAATTGTTTTTACGCAAAATCGCTAAATTGCTGAATAGATAAGCGCTGTATAATTTTGAATATTTTAGTCAAAAAGTTAATTTTTTGTAATTTAGAGATTTAACAACACATTGCATTTAACTAAATTTGGTAAGAAAAAAAATCGTTTTGTTTACACAAAAGTCAAAAATTAGTCCTTTTAGAAATTTCAAAATCATAACGTACTTGAATGAGCTACAAATTAACTTAGAGTCAAGCGAGAGGAGCTTTTTTTATAATTAATAACTGACGAAGCATACTGCATGCTAAACTTCGCCCCAGTAAAATCACTTTTTATTTTCTACCGCTTCCTGGATTCCACTTATAAGGATTTAATCCATAGCACTCTGCCCTCGTGATGTAGGCTTTTAGAACATTTAATTTTTTATTAAATAATATTAAAAAAACATTTAATTCTATCTTTAATTGATTTTTTTAATTGACAACTATAAATTAAAATGTAACTTCGTTTCAGTAGTTCTAAACAAAAACCAATAAATTTTTCAGTGCCTATTACAAAAAATACTAAAATCGGAGCTTAAACCAATATTGCGGGGCAATAAATAGTAAAGTTGTCACTATTACGGCCTTTATCGTTATCAGTATTTTTTATGCATTGTTTCAACTGTTGGGGGATTTTTTAACTATATACATTTTTTTTCGAAGATATATAAAATAATTTTATTTCATTGTCACATATACTAGATTAGATTCTTTGCTATCCATACAATTTTTATGTTAATCTTAGTAACCTACACACAATAGCTTATAAAAAAAACTACATAGAATTGTTTTAATTTTGTAATTTGTAAATATAGCATAAAAGGACACATGTAAATAGATTACAATTATATGGTTTAGTATCAAACAACGTTAATTACAAAATTTGAAACGTTTAGCAAAGCCGAGAAAACGATGTGATATGTTTCGCTATCTGTTAATATGCTTCTAATAAAAATACCATATTTTTATACTAAGAAGAATCTAAGGTAATGAATTTGTTAACGTCTTTTAACACTTGAGCTTCAAATTTCAAAAGATAATATTAGAGTAAGCTAAATAAATCTTTATGTAAAATTTATTATTATTTTTAAACCCATAAACTATGGGTATAATTAAAACTTTTAAAAGAAATAAGTAAATTAGTACTAATTAAATTGTGTCTGTGCTAAGAATTAAAATTTAAAAATCAAGTTTTTTAATTTGACTAAAACCTTAAACCTCTCAGAGTTTTGATCCATTTTTAATATTAATTAAAATTTAATCTCTCTTAATCTTTAGTACTTTGTTCCAATTATTAACTTATATTAATAACCCAAGCAGCAATTTTAGTCGTTGCTACCACTCGGCGACTATTGTTGGGAACTCTAAAGTTGTGGTTACTAGTGACGGGAACGTCGTAGCTACGGTCCCATTACGTGCCTACGACCAAAATGGAGAACATTTTGAAGGTGATAGTTTCGTAAAAATTACTACCTTGGAACTTATACCGGTACGTCGCACTTACGTTCCAACTGCCTGGCGGGGACGTAGCGGCGTGGTCACCGCTACCCGAGCCGCTACTTTATAATATTTGTTCCCGCCTACTTTACTTGACGTATTTGCTTTTTCTTTGTCTTACATATTTAGAAAGAGTTTAATAACATCTTCCGTCATTATCCAGCCTTCTCAACTATAATGGAAGTAATATTTTAATGTTTAAGTAAATATTATCGCCTGTAAGGTACAAAAAACTTTGCTGATTCACGAGCTTAGGGTACGTAGAAATTCAAAACGATTAAAAAATTTATGTCGAATGTGGTGGTGATAGATTCATAAAAACAACGCGCCCTCTCAAAATATACTTTTCAACACTTTTCTTTTCGGGCAGGCAATGACAAAAATGTATAGATTTGGTAAGATATTTTTTTACCATTTCTACTATTTATATGAGTTTAGTTTTGCTTTAATGTGTGTTTTTTGTGGTTTTTTGACGATTCCATAATTGTAATACTATTAGGAAATTGAAATAAATGTAATGGCGTCCTAGATTTTGTCACTAAATATTGCGCATTTTCATAGAAATTACTTTAAAGTGGTATTTACTACATAAGGTGTGTTTAAAGGATTTGCCACTTTACTGCGATTAGCAGCAACTACAATTTTATCACTTTAAAGTCATTATTACCATTAAGTAGAATATCAGTTGTAGATATTATAAAAACCATATAGTCGGGATTACTACAGAACCATCTTAAAGTTGTCGAAGCCACGATAAAGTTCCCATTGTTACTATAACGTTCCAATTGGAAATTTTATCTATAATTAATAAGTGCATTGTAGCGTTTTGTGCGAGGTGCACGTATTTTAACCTTGTTTGCAAAGATACATTAACAAAAATGTCGTTTTTGAAAATTGTGGCCATACAAGAAAGGCGTGGTATATATTTTATGGTTGTTTCACTTTTGTTTTGACCTAAAAATATGACAAACAGCAAAAGGGAGAGCCTTCTATTACCAAGAATTACTCGAACGATTTGCACAAACTAATAATGCCAACAACAAGTAGATATTTTCGTCTCTATAAAGTCCCTTACTTTAAAGTAATTTTTTTTAAGTAATTGGAACTTTGTGGTAATTTAAAGACAGACTGGGAAGGAAAAACTACTGTAAAGTTATTTTCGTGAGTAGCGAGGGAGTTAATTTTACCTTAAATATTGCTACATAGTTTCATAACTTTGAAGGAATTTTAAAAGTAGCAATGACATTGTAGTTACTTTAACATAACCATAAAGTAATATAAACTTTGAAGTGATATACCAGTAACAAGACAAACAAAGTTCCTGGGACTATCGAATATTACTTTAAAGTCTTTGCTACTTTAAAGTTATTTTACATAGTAACAGTCTCGTACCAGAAACTTTAAAAACTACCTAGAAGTACTCAAACTATTAAGTTCCAAATTGTAGTAATAATAACTACAGAATTACCAAAAAAGTCTAAATGAAAGAAGAAAAAACTTAAAAGTCATTTTTTTAGTGATAATTACGTAAAAACGACTTATTCGAAGTTCCGATCTCGGTTTCTGCTACTTTAATGCTGCTTGGGAAAAAACGCCAGAGGTTCTTAACTTAAATATTTATTTAGTACCCCAGCAAAATCTTAATTAAACAATTGTAATGGAAAAGTATTTAGGGCTTTTTTTTTTAAGTTAAAAGTTTTACATAAAATTTAATACATTTTAATTTTGTTATTATTAAATATTAAAATTAATTTTAAAAATATTAAAATTTATTAAAGTTTGGTTAAGTAAAAAATACCTATTTATTTTTTAATGATAATTACTATAATAACTTAATGCCTGTTAAATGTTGCTTATCCTTTACCAATAAAAATTTATACAAATACATTACTGGACTCGTTGGTAGATAAAACCACTTCAATCATTGCCCTAGCAGATCAACTTTAAAAGAAATTTTAATCACTTAATACTTATTTATGATACAAGTGTTAAAAGTACAATTTTAAGGCACGTATGTGAAAGTGAGTCAACATAAGTCCCTTAAAACGTACTTTTAACACAAATATCACACAATATTTTTTTACAAACGCAATAGTGCAGTTAAAAATTAAATTATTTAAAAATTAAAAAACATAGTTTTACATAGCATCGTATATAAAAAAATTTAAAGTTGGCATTTATTAATGATTCCAACAACCGTTGTTGATGCTGGTTGGTTAAGGCATGTTAACTTTAAATTTGATACATCGTGTCAGTTTTAGCTCGTTTTAGTTTTTACTTAAAATCAACTTAAAATGAAAGAAAATGTAGGAGAAAGTATTGGTTGCATCGATTTATTTAAAGAGATGGATGAAGCGGCCAGTAAAGCATCGCTGGATTTACTGCGCAGGAAATCTCGTATACAATATCAATTAATATAAATGTTAGTGAATAAATAAACGTTGACGTTACCTTTTAAAATTTGACGTTTCACTTTTAACACTAGTGCTTTAAAATGTTACTTTAAGGCACTAGTGCTTTAAAGTAACATTTTTAAGGCATCTAGATAGTGTTAAATATTGATTTTTTAACAGTTTTGTAGAAAAATATATATATATATATATATATATATATATATATATATATATATATATATATATATATATATATAACGTTGTTTTGCCAGCATTCCTAAGGTCCATGATTTATTGGAAAATCTAAATAATAATAATCTAAAATAAACGGAAGTTCCATTAACCCTAAGTATTGTTCGTCATTCATCATTTAGGAAACAAAATAAATCAAATCGGATTTTTGACTCATATGACAACAACAAATGGAATGTCGAATAAACTGCCAAGGAGCTTTTACTAAACATCTATTGTTAGCTATTCAGTGCCAGTCCTAACTAACGAGCTATTTTTTGGAAACTATTAATACAGTATGTTTCAACTTTATATAATCTAAACTTCGAAAAATTAAATTTTATTAAAATTGGTCAGTTATGTATAAATTAATAGGCACCTAAGAAGAGCCTTAAAAAAAATTGGGTTTTAATTTAAAAAGTTATAGATAAAGTATCCTTTTAAATTTGAGACATACGGTATTATTAATTTTTCATGGAAATGAGAGCAATTAAAAATAATAATTAACGGTTTAAAAGATTTGTCTTGAACATAACTTGGTTTTGATTTATTAAATTTATCCCAAATTAAAAAGTCACACTGTACATTGTCAACGAGTGAGTGTAATTTCGACTCACAGCGCCATTTACAAAATAAATTTAACATTCGAAAAAATATTTAAGGGTGATATTAGGTTAAAATACATCAAATCATAAATCCACAATATCAAAGTAATACAATAAAATAACAACAGGTAATTTGTAAGACATTAAGTAGCGGGTCCACTTAACAATATTAAATAAAGGTAAAAAAAATTAATCTGTTTATTTATTTTATATATGTACCTGACTATTTATCATATGTTTAGAAATTCCTAATGATCCTAAAATATTTAGTTTATGCCTTTTCAAGGAAATGGTTATTTTGTATATATTGGTAAAAAAATTAAATTATTTTTTCTGTTTATAAAAAAAATGTTATTTTATTTAGAAATTACCAGACAAAAGCCATAATGCTGGTCGTTATATAGACAAAGCGAACAGTCACATATTTAAGAAATAAGAAACCTTTAAGTAATTACAGTTAAATCTTAATTTATTATACTACAAACAATCAAGAAAAATGAACCTAAGAAAACATCGCAGGTCCTAGATATCACAATAAGTAATACAAAGTCACATGAAAAATCTGGTCACAATATAACAGACCATGTTGAACCAACAGCCTCCTTTTCAAGGCTGCAAGGCCCTTATATTAGTTAAATTTCAAGATATAAGAGTATAAACAACCAAGTTAAAAGATTCTTAGAAAACATCAAAAGTCCTAGGTATCAACAATAATTAATACATAGTCACATGAAAAGTCTAGTCACAATATAACAGATGATGATGAACCAACAGCCTCCTTTTTAAGGCAGCGATGCCCTTATATCAGTTAAATTTAAAAATATTGAAGTATAAACAACTGAGTAAAAATATTATAAGAAAACATTATAGGTCCTAATTATCCCAATAATTAATAAATAGTCACATGAAAACCCTAGTCACAATATAACAGACGATGTTGAAACAACAGTCTCCTTTTAAAGGCTGCGATGCCCTTATATCAGTTAAATTTTAAGATATAAGAGTATTAACAATCAACTTAAAAATCCTAAGAAAACATCACCGGTCCTAAATATCCCAATAATTAATACATAGTCTCACGAAAAACCTGGTCACAATATTCCATACGATGTTGAACCAACAGCCTCCTTGTTAAGGCTGCAATGCCCTTATATCAATTTAATTTTAAGATCCTAGAGTGTTAAAAATTAAGTAAAAATATTCTATCTGATCTGATCTAAATGTTTCAGAGGGTGGTAAATACCACTGCACCTAGACCTCAGTAGTTCTTTTGTGCTTCCTCTTGTAGGCTAAAGAGTTACTGCATCGTCCAACCTGTTGATTTAAAATAGTTAACGGCCAATAGAGGCCAATTTGTACCCATCATGGAGTTTCGTTTAAATGTGGGGGCGGGATAATTTCCCAGAATTTTCTAAAGAAATATTACAAGTCCGAGATATCACAATAATTAATTCATAGTTACATGAAAAATCTTGTCACAATATAACAGACGATGTTAAACCAACAGCCCCTTTTTAAAGCTGCAGGGTCCCTTTTTATTATACTACCGCCCAGGGAATTCCAAAGTCAGACGCCAGCCTTAAGCACGGAAAAACGACCCTAATTAAATCTTAACTTGGGAATTTTAATTTTAAATAAATAATACTCCCGACCATGATAGAGAGGGAAAGGGATCATAGAGGATTCTACAATAAACCCACGCAGAGGCAGCAAACCAATCTTAATTTTGTAAATAAGGAGTGTAAGAAAGTGTTCCTTTTTGTTTTGCTGTGCTTTAAATGGAGCTACTCCATTTCCAGTTATTGAATAAGACCCGCTTGTTGTAAAATCTGTTGCTGCGCTGATTAAGTCCCTATTTTTTTTGCAAATCCATAGATAATGGTAAACAGATATCTGTAGTACTTATATTTTACCTTGAAAAAGTCCACGAAGCTCATTAACCGCCAGCTTAAGCTAATAATACCATAAGCTTTTATTATTTAAATAAAAATTAAAGTTTTCTAGTATATAGATCGTACCAAATATCAGTGTAAATATAGAGAATGCAAGAACAATGGACTACTTAGATTTTTAAATTCTGGTGTTTTAAAAAATAATTAACAAATTAATGCACCATTAACTCTATTTTTTTTTGGTTTAAATTGCCAAACAGCTCTTTGCTGCAAAATTTTAATTTGTTTTGCATAGTTTATCCTTTTAAAAATCAGTTATAAATTCATATAGCAGAAAATAAATTGCAGCAGCTGTTTGTGCTCCCACATCTAATATTAACAACAAACAGAATATTCTACATAACACCACGTTTCTTGCTTTTATTAAACCAAAGCTTAAAACGGATTTGTGTTTAGATCCTTATTGCAATTTGCAGCACAAAAATAGTACAGGGCGGGGCTATGTATCTAATAAAATAAGAAGCGAGGTCCACTAGCTACACGTGACCTGAACCAAATTAAAACAAGATTTTGGTGTACGTGTTACTTTTAAGATCCTAGATTATCCAGGATGTCCGTTAATAATAAGATCCCTGTAGATGCTAAGAATAAACCTAAAAAGATTATGCTAAACAGGTTTTAATTAAGAAAAACTTAATAACAGGCCAAGTTAAGTTTAAGAAAAGTTTTTTTGTGGCAATTGAAATCTTTGGAAAATGCTTAGCTCTGTCAAGTTTAGACCTGTCGCAATAAGAGCTGTAATCGACAAAATTTAAATAGGTACGTCATAAATATGGTATAAAATATTAGGCAGTAAACTGCATGGTCTATGCTCGATTCATTAATCTGACCTTACCGTTGTATTCACACGTCGTTATCGTGGTTGGGTCCAGTAGGATCTTTTGGAACATGCGCTAGAGTTGCTGGTTATAGGCAACTCTTTTGGCTAGCGTATGGAACGGGATCCGAAGCTAAGATGAACACAAGACTTAACTCAAGGTGTTAGCATACCGTGCTGATGAGTGAATGACATCCTGTGCCTTAAACAGGTGTCTCCAACGGGGCCTCTGAGATAAAGGGCGACCTTTTAGAGTATCTAGCCTTACTGCGGTAATGCGGGGCTCTGCCGTGGTGGACTATTACTTTCCTAGCTCCAAGACAGAACCGCTTTTATGGGAAAAAAGTGATAAAGGTGCGCTGACCGAAACGGATAAATCCGTTTCGAGAGGTGCCACCCAAGGTCACAAGCAGACAAAGGTGCGCCGACCGAAACGGGTGATCCGCTTCAAAAGGTGCCCCTGAAGTCACCGGCGCCTGTTTTACGGAAAGGGCTAATCCATCAAACAGGTGCTTAGGAAGGAATCCCTGAATCCAAACATAAGGCGGACAGAACCGCCTATATATAAAAAAGGTTTCCCTGGCTTTAAACAGAAAGCGGATAGGACCGTTTTTATAGGATAAGGCCGGAAATGCGGCCTCAGAAGGAACATCTGTTTCCTGTAACAAGAACCTGGTAGCTACCCACATCACTAGACCGGGAGAGGAGGGCATGACGGATCTAATCGTCTGCTCGTCATACTCTCCAGGAAACAGGGAAACCAGAACACATCAGAGCACATTAGAGCACATATTATGCTCTTTTCCGGTAGCGACACGAGTAAGAGGAGATGTAAGAACTCTCTCCCCACCTGATATCGGATTTATTAGAAGTCTGATCCTATTGGGAGAAATATAAAAAGCTTTGAGCCACAATAGACCGAGCGGTCGCAGTGGAGGGCGTTAAAAGTCCACTCACTTTTAATCCTAACCTAACCTAACCATTAATCTGAGGTATAGTATTTTTCAATATATAAGAAAATGACTAGACATATCGATTAACTCTGATTGCAACAAAAATCCTTGAAATTGGTTCTTTATGGCCATGCCAACAGGGGTGAGAATAGTTCAGGTCCGCAATAAGATATCCGCGAATAAGGCATGATGAATACTTATATAATGTTTCGGTCAGGTAGAAATAAGACCCTGTACGGACGGGTGCGATAATTAGATCAACCTACCCTAATAGTACCATAAATGCTAATTTCGAGGATTTTTATTGCATTCAGAAGCAGTCGAGACTTTTAGTCATTTTTTTATATCTTGAAAAATACTATAGGACATTTGGGGAACGAATTAAAAATAATAAGTTCACTATTACAACATATTTTTATTTCACGATATAATTTTAATAGCATCGTCATAGAGCGGGTTAAGTCCACAGTAGGTAGTTAATTTAATATAGATGGTTAGAACAAGAGGTGATGTAAACGAATCTAAAAAAGATAAACCATCTAGCTCTAAATGATTTGTATGCAAATTGAAAAGACCATCGAAGTTAAGCAAGACGGCTAACGATAACAGCAATCTTCGATTGTGGCTGCAGTCACAAACAATGGCGTACCAAAAAGAAAGAAATAAAAAGTTGTTACGCTGTGTGTACGTAAAAATATAATAAGTAAAACGCTTTATATTTTGTGCAAAATTTTATTCCTAAATCCTAGCGTAACACTTTTAAGATTCCAACAACCGAAAATTCAGCGAACGCAATACATATCACATTCTTAATAAAAAAAAGCGTTATATTAACAATTTGAAAAAAAACTCTCTAAGGCATCATTTCGAGCAGGAGAAGTTTTGGCTTTTTTAAAATTATTAATTTTACCTTCTTTTAATTAAAAATGTAATACTTTTTGATTTGTCTTTAGTTTTTTTAGTGCTTAACATGCACATGCATTATACCTTTTATTAATATTTAATTTTAACTTATGTATGCTCCTTTGGATTTCTAATTCTGACGTATAGCAACAATGATGGTTCCAATATCGAGATCGCTCTGCTAGGATTTTAAAATTTAAAAATTTTGCACGAAATATTAGGCATTTTACTTATTAGAAAGACAAAGGAATATCCCTCCAAAGAATTACTTAATGTGGATGTGGTGGAAAGTAAATAGCCACAAATATATTTGTCGTTTACCACTATTCTGCGGTGTAGCCAGTGAACAATTATGTGGTCTATCAAGAGCACTGCTTAATTACTATTTGTTGAATGTAGCTTTTTTAATACAGACTGTTATTATTGTTTATATTATTAGGTTATACTTCTGCTTCTACATCCGTTCCTATTCCGCTTTTGCAAAAATTAAATTTTGATATCCGGTTCTGTTTTCGCTTCTTTTATGACTTTTTACAATTAATATCTTATTATTATAATTATTGTGCAAAATTCCTGATTGATATTTATGGCACTTACTTTTTATCTTAGGCTACGCAGGAAGCTTTCGTTAAAATAATGTACAGCTCTAGTATTTTAAGTATTCTAATGCAGATTTACTTCTTGAAAGCCTCTAGCCTGTTGATCTTGTTTATCTTAATTGTCAAATGTTTAAAAGACAACAGACTATTCGTAGTACTTTGACAATCTTAACTGTAAGTTATGGCCTATTTGACCGTTTTGTAGTGTAGTGTAGTAGTAGGTATAAGGATACTCCATATTTATACCAAAGTAACTGAATTTTCTTTATGGTCGTAGTAAGCTCAGGATATTTTGGTAAAATAGAATCTTTACGCTGCATGCTCTAAATCTTAAGTATGCAAATTGTGACTAAGCCATCGTACACCACGTTTCCGGTTTGTAGATTACCGGTTTTGCTAAAATTTCCGTGGCTTAAGTTCTGTAACAAAATTGGACTATTAGAAAATTTATATTATTGTGGAAGTTGGTCTATTTCTTTGTCCCAACACACAGTGTTGCATTATATATGGTTTAATGAACAAAAACAATTACTTTTATAAAAAATTGATAATAATGCGTTTATTATCCAGTTTGTGACAATAAATATAAAAATCTTTAATAAAAAAACCCAAGTTTCACTTTTTACGTTCTAAAATTAATAAATATTTTAAATAAAAAAATAATTACAGTAATACCTCTACAGAAAATTTAGAGATGAAATAATCCAGGTAAAATTATTATGAAAATACGGAAACTTATTTAACCTAAAAAAACCTTTCTTAAATTTACAAATAAATTGGCTTTAACTACTTGATCATTTTGGTAAAATTATAATATATGTTAACATTACCTATTAATAAGAAACTTTATTCAGAAGAATTACTTGTGAACTACTGAAGGTTGGCAAATGGGTAATTCAAAAAAATTAACTATATCACACCCGTGAACCAGTACCTTATGAACCGTACTACCAGCATGTTATACCAAGGATATAAGTTTAGGTACAGGGATCTTGTCTCAGTATATTTCTAAATCTATTAATATTAGTTTCACAGCCAGAGGCCAAAATCCTCGAAACTAAAAAAAATTTACAATTAAATGTTTGTCTATTTCAGTAATTTCAACACCTAAGTTTGGGTTATAAACGCCTAGTCGTATTTTCATGGTTTCTGGATCTATATCCAGGTTTGTTTTTATCGGCTATTAGGCCGATTTTACTCCTAAACTCTGCTTAAATTCGGCTCTTGGTTTTATAAGCTTTTTTAATTTTCGTTAACTTTTATTTGCCAGCTTTTAAATGGTAAACGGTATGTAGTAACCACTTAACAAACCGAATTCAACAGTAAATCAAAGATATTCCAAATGTATAATTTTCGATGTGAGATATTTTACTTATGGTGTCTTAGTTTATTTCCGTGGGTGCAACACTACCATCAAACATGGTAAAAACGGTTTAACAGAAATATTTAAATTATGATTTGCACTGTAAAATTTATAATTTATTAACTCATTTATGACTTTTTTAACACAATTTGCTTTTTTATATTAGTAATCCTAAACTGAATTTACTATTAACGAAAAACAATTAAAAAAGGCATAAAAACTACAAAAAACTTAAAATACCTTATGCAATTTAAGCTTACGTTAAAAAATTTTAAAATTAAAAATTTTGCATTTAAAGCATATTTATTTAATGTTTATTATTTTTAAATTTTTATTTTTATTTATTTGATATCCAAACAATTATTATGAACAGGCTTTATACCTTAAAAAAATTTTGGTTTTTTGTACATATATAGTTTCTGTCTGTCTAAAAAAAAATAACTATCTATAGTCTTACACGTGGATTTTTGTGGATTTTGCCTTTTAATGTAATGTGAATTAAATACTTTAAATCAATGCATGTGCATATGGTACAAAAGAGTTAGTATTACAAAACACTTATGTTTACTAACAAATGCTGACAAAATAAAAATTTAAATAAAGCAATTATAAGCAACCACTATATATTATTAAGCAAGTGAATAAAGTTTTGATTCCGTAAGTTAAGATAACGTAAAATTATCAAACCTATTACGAATTTATTTTTACGATACACTCCTGACTTATTAAATAAAATTTAACGAGTAGGTCATTATTTTATTATTCCTACTAACTTTAAAACACGAAATACTTAATGATCTCAAGTAACTAAATCAAAACCGTATAATATAACCCAAAACACAAAAAAATATTATTTATAAGATACGTTGCAAATGTATTCAATTTTAAACAGGTGAAACTTTCCGACCATTAGCCAAACGCATAGGAAGACATCAAACATATATTAAAATCATAGAATTTCTAAAGTCAAAAATCTGTTAAAACGTATTTGATTAAACTGGAATGCTTTTAATATTTAAGCAAACTTGTTCCAAAAAACTTATAATAAAAGAAGTGCAATTATATTAAGAAATAACGATAAGACAGCATCAATATTTGTTAATTTAAATAATTTACGGTTACCTATGATACTAAACTTATTTTAGGAAAATTTAAAATTAATTAATACATCCACCTTTTTTTGTCTTTTTAAAAATAATAAACATACCAGTCAAAACAAATTCATATGTCATTTATTACAAAAGGATAACATAGATATTACCAACGTTCATAGAATTTTTAAAATTTAACACCAAAATTCTTACAATATAAATTTAATGAGAATTTTATTTTTCATTTACGTCAATCTTGGTATCGGTGGCAGACGTGCCACCGAAACGAAGATAAATGTTTTAAATATTTTGAGTTTTTTGGGGGTTTTATACTTTTTTTTTGCTTTTAGGCGATCTGTCAGTTCATAGTGGTTGAGAAAGCTGACCACACCTAGTCACTATACCCCGGGACCCGGACCGAAGCGGTCCCATTGCGTAGAAACTTCCAGGCAAGTCAATCCAACATGAACGTATTAAAACATAAATTTGCCCCAAAACTACAAAACATATTTACAATGGGTAATTTAAAAGACATTAAGTAGGGGTCGCTTAGCAATATTAAAAAAGGGTAAATAGATAAGATCTGTTTCTAATTTTACAAATGAATTTGACTATTAGTAATAGGTTTATTAATTTTTAATGATTCAAAAATATTAAATATAGATCCTTTCAGAGATTAATGGAAAATTTGGCATCATTAGGCTATGGAAAAAATGATTACTTTCTAAAAAGTAGGTCAAAAAAATTTAATCATTTTTTTAATCTGTACGATCTTAAATACTCTTGAAATCTAGTTTAAAAATTACGATCATTTTGATCTAAAAAATGCTATTGCGTTCCAAACATTTTTGCCCATAAACTCCAGATTTGGAAAATTTGTTTTTTGCTTTGTATTAAAGAAAATGTCTTATAGTTTCTTTTGTGCGTTAAATTATTAGCATGTTTTAATAAAAGGTTTGCTATTTTTTTTAAAGGCTTACTGCAACAATTATACAAAGAAATGGTATTATAAACGTATTGTGTTTAATTTTGTATAAATATATTTTTACTAATTTTACTTTATTTATTGGGTAAACCTTTAAAAAAAAACCTTGTTTTAAAATCTTTTATTATATAAACTTCCATTATCTTTACTGCAATAAGCTTTCATAAAATGCATGAAATGTATAATTAATTTTAAACAGCCTGGAGCAAGCCAGAATAATACCTTTAAAAATACGAGAAACTTAATTTATAAACCGAAATAGTAGCTGCATTTGTCAATTAAAATATATATTGCGATTCATTTAACAAGTCATTTCCATTTAGCAAATTTAGTAAATATTTAACATTCTAGTGGAAAACAAAGAAATTTTAATGTTTAATGTTTTATTTTAGGTAAAAAAGTATACTTTTAATTACTGTTTGGGACATTATAATAAAAACAAATTAAAATAATATAATTTGAAGTACCATCTTACTAAAAGAAAGTTTAAAAAATTCAGAACTTTGGCACTTTATTTTCAAAATAAATAAAACTTCTAATGCTTTTAAAAATTTTACCAGTTTTTTTTTTACATAATTTTAGTGTATACTTATCTTTTTTAGACGTTACTAAAACTAGCAATTATTGATAGTAGGCAATATTTTATTCATTTCCAATATTTATAAACAATTTTTTTTAAGACGCTTTACATAATATTTGAATGTATCATATTCATTCTTATTTACGTTGTTAACTTACAAAGTGCACAATAATATAATGTATGACTTACATTTCAGTAACAATTATATTTTTTCCCCTATTTTTTTCGATCAGATTTATAATTGCCGCTTAAATATAATCGGTTATCAAATTTTAGTTAACTTTATCAAACAAATTATGAGCTTATTAGCATTAACATTTGCTGCGAAGAAAGGCCTTTAGAAATATTTTTCTTCATTTTCTTTTTTTTTTAATTAAGCAATAAGTAAAATTATTAAGAAATTGTTATTTTTTAGGTATGCCTTAAACAACACATGTTAATTTTTGGATAATTTTAAAGTAGTAAAATGTTTTAAAATATACTTATTTTGTAGTGTAGGTATAGTGTAATGTAGCTTTTTTATAAATGGTTACCGTGGTAAATTTTACTTGTAGTATAAAAAAAAGCTTATATTGCTTATTTATTGCAGTATTATTTACCAATAAGTTATAAATTCCATTTAAGCGGTAATAATACTAAACTTATCAGCGTGATATATTAAAGCATTATTTCAGAAAACCGAGATTTCCTATTTTCAGATTTGTTGTAAATTGTTTAATATAAATTCCTTTTAGATTTATTAGAACAACGGTTCAAGATTTTATTTATTACTTTGTGCTGGCTGTGACAAAATTTATTAAACCGAGAATTAAAACTAATATTAAAAACAAATAAATAAAATAAATTTTAAGTTACTTTGATTTATCCGAGCATATATACAATATTGCTGCCTAGTGTTATTAAGAACACACACAGCGTGTGTTGTATTTACACACAAATTTTTAAATAAAGTATTTTGCTCTTATATAAGATATTTTAGAGAACCAGTTAAAAGGATGTATGTTAAAGAAAGTGACAGCTATGACCAGTTTTTGTGTCTACTTAAGACTACTGCTACGAAATTATACCTAAAATTTTTTTAAGAAAGTAACGTCATATTGTGAGTTTTAAATTTTATGACAGCCCACGAAGGCTTATATGGAGCCTAAGTACTAGGTACCACGGGTGTCGGGTTTTTATATGTTTAAGCCATTTTATCTTCCAGTTCCGGAAGTACTGTCCATGTACCGAAATGTGCGGATATTGTATTTTATCCCACCTTTTAGACAATACGGTAGTGCCACGCGAATATTATACAAATAACTACTACCGTTAAACTTCCTTCATTAATGTCTAAGTAATATTATTTTGACGAGACGGTCACCCATTCAATTACTAACCGTGTCCGGCATTGCTAGCTTTGCTGATCTCACGAAAAGTGGTGTTTCGACACAGCAAAGGCCGTTGGCATATATGTTTCCCGGCCCCGGAAATCAAATCCCAGTCATCTTCATGCTTAGACCGGACCACTGACCATCATGCCACCCAGAGACAAGTTCTTACTTTTTAGGTTCTGGTTCTGGTTAGCAAACAAATAGTCACTCAATACAGTTAGATTTTTTGGATGCGTAATTTACAAAAAAAAGCCAAACATTTTTGACATTGACAGTATGCTCAAGAAATACGCCTTGTGTGCACAAAATCAGATTAATTAATTGTTTACAAGAGGCAACTGATCAAACACTTTTATTAATAAAAATCATTTTAAAAGTAAACATTGTCATTGGAACAAAGTGTAAATAACTGAATAAAATTAAAAAGCAAACAACAATTTTATTTAATTTTAAACACATATCAAGAACTTTTACGTAATGGATGGAGCAAAAGGCTAGACATATCCTAATAAAAAATTTAAGGCACTGAATCCTAATATTACCCTAAGCGCTTCTTTAAATCTGCATCTAAAACATGTAAAAGCTTTGTGGATTTTTCAATAAAATTTCAAATTATTTGAAACATCAAAAGGGTTTTGGATTTAAGTTACAAGTTGCGCCAAAGCTGCTTGTATCCGCTAAAATGCATTTAGGTATCAACCTAACGTCAGTGACGTCCCCGTGCCCATGACTATTTATGGGCACTGACGTTTGATTATAGTTGCGCATGGATAAATATATAGTTTTCTATGCTACACAATAAAATATCACAATTACTTTTGCGACGTACTTTATTAAGCCTTTATTAATAATTATTTTACACGTAAGTTATAAAGTACATTAAACACGTTATTTACAATTGATAACTTTCAACTACACATAAAAAAATATGTTGAAATTACCAAATCAACTGTAATTGTTTTGTAATTCTTTGGCCTAGACCAAGACCATTAATTTTTACAGTTTAAATATCGTTAAAATTATGTTGTCACTTTGTTAAAAACATTGGATCAATTTAAATCTACAATTTTTTGGAACACCACAGTCATAATTTTTTAATAAACCATTAAAAAAATAAAAATTAAAATAATTATTAAACCAATTATGGTTAACTTAACATATTCTATACGATTATTTTTAAATTTATAATCTTAAAGTGTTAATTAACCATATAAGCTGCTAAAATTAACCTTATAACCGCCGTAATTTTTAAGTAATGCGATGTCGCTTATGTTCCAAAAATAGACGCGCAGCAAATTTAACCGACGCTAATTACGTTAAAGCAGACTTACATTAGCTAATACAAATGTAAGCATTTCAAAGGTCGTTTTAAACCCGGGATAATGTGGTTTTTCCCTTAAAACAGTGTTGATTTCAAATATGCCTTTATTTTTACAGATCCCTTTAGGTGATTCTGCTAGCATAGGATAGTTTTTGCATAGCATATTTCATTCCAAGTTTGGTAATAACCATCTTTGTCACACCATACTTCAATATTCTACCTCCTTTCATAGTCAGTGTGTCTGATAATTTTCCTTTTTATATCTTAAAACTTTTGATGGCTGGGGTCCACAAAGCACTTTATAAAAACAGTGAACCTGTTAAAATCTTCGAGCATATACATACTAGAGGCCGATTTATCGAGAGAGGAAAGAGAGGAAAGTTGTAAAATTATCACGATAACTCTCTTCTAGGTAAGTGTATATACTTGTTATTAACAGTATCTCTCGTATTTAGTTTCCAATTTAGATCTGTCTACTTACCAAATTACCTTAATATTATGCATATGACACATTTAAATTTTATATTTCATTAAAAAAATCATTAATGGTTTATAAAAAATAACCGCCCATTTAAAAAAGTTCAAATTAATATAATTCTGTCATTTTGAGAGATAAACAGATAAAACCATTAACCGCTGAAATTGGCCTAAAAGCATCAATTAATATCCGTAAAAATATACAGAAAGTTTTTACGGATGCTATTTAAAACAACAAAGTTGGTTATATATTTTGACCCTTGCTGCATACTTAAAAAACGAAATAAAATTTATCTAATCCACTTTTTGAAATTATACTGGTAAATTTTCGTTGAAAAATGAAAAGTTTTTTTTGGAGATATTTGCAATATTTCAGACTTTTTAGGACACCCTGCATGAATTTCATCCAAAATATATTAAATATAGTAATAAATAAAAAAAATAACTTTTAAAAGGCTAACTTTTATTATTAATAACATTATTGGCAAACTTAAAAACAAAAACTAACTTTTAGGAATTCGGTAAAATTTTATATTCCAGTGCATTCTTTGAAAAAAGTTTAAAAAAAGATTCTTTGTTTTGCATTTTTGACCTTTAAACTCTAATAATTTAAGTAACTTGGGCTTTAAAAAAATTATTACTGTTTTTATTTTTTTTTTCACAATAAACCCCTATGCACATTATTTAGGAAATATAAATTTCCTCTAGTATTTTTCCTACCTGTAACACTAATATTGATATCTGTCTAGTATTAAAGTTTAAAATAAAAACACAATATATTTTTTTTAAAAGAATTTAGATAATCCAAACAAATTATTGTAATTTGAAAACCAAACAATTTTAGAATATTGACTCATTTATAGACAGAAATAAAAAGTGTTTCACCTTCAAAAAATTGTATTAATTTAAAATATTATTTAAGCCAAATTAACTTTTGCATGATCTAACTTTTTTCTAATGACCCTCAAATTCTGCTAAAGGGAGATAATTTTAAGGCTTGATTTTTTTGAATAGTTTGGCAACAAAACCCTTGAAATCTAATAAAGTATCAGTAAATCCCATTACAGAATAAAAGGCAAAAATTTTTTTGACCCTTCGCTTTTACTGGTTAGGTATTATAAAATGCTTTTGTGAAAATTCTTATTTTTGTTGGAAATTACATTTACGAACTTTTGGTAAAGTCCACATATTGTTTAAAGTGATCAAGCTACTCAATCTGACGCTGTTTCGTCATATTGTGTCGTAAGATAACCTGACTTAGAAAAGATTAACAATTTAGTGAAGAAGCAGGTTAGTTTCGGTTAGTTCTACCTACTTTTTTAATTATCCATAGTTTAGAAAAAATTCAGGTACGAATGAACAACCTAAAAATTATTCAGGTTGTGTTTCGACACTAAATAACGAAACAGCGCCGGATCTTTATGATAAAACTGGGCATATTGTGCAGCTTGATTATTTTACATGATGCGCAGCGCAGCCTCTTGGGCTTTTTGGGTCTAATCTTCCATTATCTTTTATACCAATTCTCCCATTAGTCTTGTTCCTTCCTGAAGTCTGTATAACTCCGAGACTAGTTGGATGATATATTTCTGAGGGCCTATTTTCGGCCCCTAATTGCTGTCTTTTTTTGATTTTATTCGCAAAGAATATGGTAGGCTGTTTCTTCCCCCTCGTCGCACTTCTGCAACCGGGTTCCCCCTTGTGTGGGGTCTATCTTGTGTAGGTGTCCTCTTAGGTTATCGTGCCCTTTTGCAACTCTACTATTATGCATAGTCTTTTTCTACTTTGTCTGAGTGGTTTTTTTCTTTGTTTTTTTGGGTGGGTCCCTTTGAAGCTTTTTTCCCGTATTCCTCGTGTTTTTTTTCGGATCCATTTCTGGTTTGCCCTCGTGCTGTAGCTTTGGTCCCCAAGGGCGGGTTCTGGTCCAAAGTATGGTGTGGATGATCCCCGTCTCGCTAGCTCATCCACTTTTCTGTTGCCTTCCATTCCCGAATGTCCCCCGGTACCCACAAGAGTTACTCTGTTGCGTTTTCCCGAACTTCCAGTTCTTTTTTGGGATTCCTGTCAGCTTGGACTTACCTTGAAATTTACTAGTGCTCCCAGTGACCTGTTTTTCTGTTATATGCAGATCCGCTTGTTTTATAAACCCCCCAGTATTTTTTCGCACAGTGCATTAAAGCATATTTATCCGTTTAAAATACAGAACTTTGAGTTCCTAGTAAAATAAAGAATTGTGAATTCGTTTACACTGTACATGCCCGCTCCAGTTCCCTGCTCGGTTCTGGAACCATCCATATACTAGATGGTCTCCAGCCGTGCCGGAGAGATCGCATTGCCACTCACTGCCACGATCTGGAAGTTTTTGTTGAATGAGTATTGGGGAATCATTTGGTCTGGTATGTTCTCTCGTCTCTCGGTATGTTTCCGCCAACCTGACTTTTCATGTTGTGGTTAGTTATGAGTTCCAATTTTAATAAAATAAGGTTCCTATTAATAACGATAAAATTAAAATCAGAATTTAATTAGTTAATTGTTAGGAGCTTTTTGTGATTTATTAACCCCTTAGTTCGTTAAACTAAAATGCACTGCTATTATTTTATTTCGTTGCATAATGCATTTTGTTTATTGCATAACATTGTAATAACTTTAAAAAGAGATCAAATATTTAGCGGTATTTATTGATAACAATGTTTTTATTATATTTTCGCGGCGAACATGCTGTGTTTTTATAAATATTTACCCATTTTTTGGAAACGAATAAAGTAAGCCACGAAGAATAAAAGCATCCAGACGCCAATAAATGTGAGTTCAAAATCATCAAAAATATTATACAATTTGTGTTCATTATTTACGTTTTTATCTAACTTAACAAAAATTAAAATTAGTCTTGGTGTAAATGCAAGCCTTTGGGACAATTTTCTTTTTTTATTGTAAAAAAAATATAAAAATATTGATTTATTAGGATAATTCTCAGTTTTCAAATTTTTAATTAGATAATAATTATCTCTTATATATAAAAAACAAAGTACAAAAAAAAAAGTTTTTTTTTATTTTGGAAACATCTAATTCTTACCATCATTATAAAAAAAAATTTAAACAGCTTTAAAAGATACAACACTTTATATCCCTGTCTTAGTTTTCACGAAATATGGCCGTCCAAATCCAAGAATATTTTATAGATTCCATTGGGTATATCTACAGCAATACCTATAAGGAGTAAGCTTACTGCTGTAGATATATTCAAAAATAAGAATCATTTTTAAGATTTGGTTGGTCATATTTCCAAAACTATTATAGATATGCATGTCAAAAGTGGGATTTATTAAAGCTTCCATAAAATATTTTTAATGGTGCTTTAATAAATGGGTTTTTTGTTAAAAAAACATATTTTTTGTCGTACTTTATTAGTCATAAGAGATAAAAAATCCAAAAAAGGGGTTGAAAACCAAATTAACCCAACAAAACATTTTTTTATTATTTAGTACGATAAAATAAAAACAAAGGCATATTAAATATTCTTTATTCACCGAAATAATAAGGTATACAGTGTGTCTCGGTTCCCACATCTCGCTTAGTATACAAGATGAAAATTCCCTAAATGGGAAAAGTTTTTGAGTATTTAATGCTTATTTTGAATAAGAAATATTTTTTCCTAAAAATTTAGTTTTGAAAATATTGAGAAAAGTGTTAAAAAAATTTTAAAATTTTTTGGCTGTAATTTATTTGTTTTATTTTTAACATGTTCTAAACTATAACATTTTTAAGACACTTTATCGTCTTTTGTTTTTCAGTTACTTACCAAAACTTATAATTTTTATATGGCGGCCAGTTTTTTTTTTAATTTAAATTTCTCTATAAATTCCCCTTTTAGCTTTACCCCACTTGCCACAGGCAGTTTAAAAAATATTGAAAAAAAAATCAAAACATATTTGGAACGCCGGCGACGCCTTATCAATGTGTTACGTGTCAATTTTCTTTAACCTTTATTCCAAATGTGTATTTTGCAGACAAGGCGATAATATTTAAAAAAAATGTTTTTTGTTTTTCTTAAAAAGTATTTTGACAAAACCTTATTTAACGAATATTTCACCATGGTTTTTATGCTTAGTTAGTAATATAGAGTGCGCTGTTATAAGGGCGGCCGGCTATTAAGGGGGTAGTAGTTTAGATATTTAAGAATAGGTCCTTAAAAGAAATTTTTAAAATCTTAATTATTTAGGGAGTTACAGAGATTTTAATGACGCGGCGACTTAGCTGATTCTATGAGAATAAATCCAACAATAAGCGTTTTTTTTTTAAACTACTTGTTTCAAGCTGGCGTGCATGATATTATCTCAAGTTCTACTAACCCGCTTTATTTGAAATTTGTGATAAGCCTTTCTTTATATCACCAAGCAGATTCAAGTCAAAATTTTGTTTTTTTACTATTTTTGGAAAATTAAGGATGGTTTAAAAATGGCCGCTATTTTGTAATTTTTGTTTTTACTTCGTCGATCTTGAGGAGATAGTGTCACCTTCACTGATTGGAAATCCGTTTATTTTTTTTATTTTAGATGACCAGAAGGGTTGGAATCCTGCACGCCAGGATACCCCTTTTTTTTGGATCCCCCATTTTACTAGCCAAAAACTTTTTCAGGTTTTTTCATTTTAAAAAAATCACCGAAAGAAAACAATATAAAGTAGAAAACAAATATATTGCTATACCTTATAATAATGGTCTATCACAAAAAATAAAACACATTCTTTTAAAGCATAACGTGATTGTTTGTTATAAGGCACATAATTTAATAAACTCGTTATTTACACCTTTAAAAAGTCAAATACCAAACAAAATTGTCCTAAAAAATATATTGGAATGATGACACAAAACTTAAAAAGACTAAACGGACACAAATATACCAAAAAAGCTTCAAAAAATGCCCCCAAAAAACATCATCTCAGCATGCATTTAATTTTAAGAAAACCAAAATACTATCGCGAGACTCTAAATTTAAAAAACTTGCAATTAAAGAAATAATTCAGATAAAAAAAGGAAAAGAAGCTCTTAATGAATAAAAAGATATTAGCAATCTAAGTCAAATCTATTTCAACCTAATAAATCCCTAAAATTTATATATCCAAATATTAATACACCTAACACTGTATGAACCATGTTTTAAAACATCAAACACTTCCATGTACACAACATACCTAAAAATAAATATGCAAATAGCAAACATTTACTTTTTTTTCTTTTCTAAAGAAAAAATATCAATAAAATAAAAAATAATTCCAACAGACATAGATTCAAAATTCTTTTAGTAATTTCAATGTATCACAACTCTAAGGTAGGCATCCTGTTTAAATTAATTTTATTATGTACGTGATTTCGAGTTAGATTAGAAGTTTTTAAATATTGTTTTTAAAATTTTTATTGTTTAATTTTTAACATAAATCTCTTAAAACTGTAAAAATATTGTGTGATGTCTCGTTTTAACTTTAATTCTTTTTTTTAGATACTTACGCTATTAACTTAACCTTTAACTTTATTAACCTAATCCCAAAAATAAAAAGAAATTTATAAATAAGGGTTTTAAAAAAAATTTTTTTTTTTTTATCTTGGGACAGCCCCGGGGCTGATCCTAAGTACTAACGTACCTGGGTGTCTTCAGTGTGGTGAGAGGGGAGTTTGTTCACGGGACTTAAATTTTGGAGATTGGAGGAGAAGGAAAAACTTCTGCGGCAGCAGGTTCCATAGTCTTGACACTCTGGGAAAAAGGAACAAAAAACCCGGAAAAGTTGGGGGGCCTCTCTAACTGAACTGTAAAGGATGCATAAAGTTGCACTACGTGTTGTTCTGTTGGGAGCTGCCAGAGAAGGAATAATACTGGCCAATTCCTCTGAGCGAAGCCTGAAAATACCTATGAAGAGCGACAGCTCGACGAGGGGAAAAGAAGAGGAAGCCTTTCTGTGAGCGTTGGATCATTAATAAGACGAAAGCTTTTTTTTTGAATGGAGTCCAAAATGCTAAGTGTTTAGGACGCCATTCCCCAGACATGAGAAAATTTTCCCAAAGAGGTCTGATTTGGGATACATCAAGTGTACAATTGGAAGAAGAGAAATATTTTCCCCGAAGAGAAATCAATCTTTTTTGGGAAGCCCGAAGCTATGAATGTAATGTTTTTGCCAGTTGAGGTTATTCTAAAAAGTAACGCCGACTAGATTAAACGACTCTTTGTTCTGCAGAATTTGGGCCCGCTCATATGTAGGATGACTTTTTCGATTTTTTTCGCGACAGCGAAAACTGACTGTGTTTTAAGGCATTAAACTAAACCCGATTTTGGCGCAACCCAAGATAAGTTTGAGGTCTTGTGAAAGAGATATCTGCATTGACCTCCCTTTTTTTTCAAATCAGAATTATAGGTGGCTTAAGAAATTGAATACTAGAGTGGAGGGTACGTCGCAAAACTATGAATGGGTTTGGGTTGTGGAAGAAGATCGTTAATGTAGAAGAAACAGCGTGGGTGCCAGCACTGAGCCCGGCACCCAGCATTAATTTGTAGAAGCTGGAGGAATGACCATCTGCATCCAAAAAGGGAAAATGGAAAGCCAAGAGCAAAAACTTAGGTGGGAAGACCGTAAGAAAGGGAAATTTGTTAAAAAAGCCCATCATGCCAGACCTGATCCGAAAGCTTTTGTAAAAAAATTGTCAAGGGGGCCAAACGGGGGTCGCTGTGGATCTACTGTGACGGAATCCATATTGTCTATCATTAAAATCTTATGTTTTCAATACTTTAAGATTTGGGAAATTTAAAGAATTTTTCCATTTTCTTTTTCCCCAAAAAACCTGAAAAAAAAGATATAGGTCTTAGTTAAAGGGAGACTTTTGGATTTTTTGGGGACAAGCTTTTCAACTCTCCGGGGAAAATGCCCGTGTCGTAAGAGATTCGAAAAAAAGGGGAGTTAAGACGGTGCAAGCTCGGGAGCACATTTTTTTTAAAACTATTGCTGGTATGCCATCCCGCCCAGACGATTTTTAGTATTAAGAGAAGAAGAATACGCTTGATCTGTTTTTACTTTAAAATTATATATATATATATATATATACAGGTGACGTTTCGACTGGTTATCCAAGTCTTTTTCTAAAACCATTATTCTTAAGCGTAATGAGAATTTAGCCTTTGCCAGCAATTAAAAACAAAAAAATTGTCACATATTATGTTATATAGACAGCACATATTAAAAACTTTTTTACTATTTTAATTTAAAACATACATTCACAAACAAAACACGCTTATACTAAGAAGTCTTAAAACTATATAGCATATAGTTTTAAGACTTCTTATATAAACTGTGTTTTAAATTAAAATAATAAAAAGTTTTATGTGCTGATACCATATAACATATTATGTGTGACAATTTTGTACCTGCTGGCAAGCCAATTCTCATTACCTGAAATGGTTTAGAAAGACGGACAACCACGTCGAGCGTCACTTATATATATATATTTTTGGTAAAACATATTTTTGTCTGTTCCTAAACTCAAACCAGAAAAATTCCCAAAAATAATATATCCGGACAGTTCCAAGAAAAATTTAAATCACAATATATATATACCATATATATATATATATATATATATATATATATATATATATATATATATATATATATATATATATATATTTATATATTTATATATATATATATATATATATATATATATATATATATATATATATATATATATATATATATATATATATATATATATATATATATATATATATATATATATATATATATATATATATATATATATATATATATATTGGGTAAATTATGCTATTTTGGACAAATTTAAAAAAATATATTCATTTTGTTAGAATTTACAGGTGGCTTTGAGTTTAAGTTTAATTTAAATTTATGTATTAAAAACTTTACAATGTCAAACGGAATAAACATATCACTAATAATTTTATTATAATAAACTTTTTCAGAACTTTTTACAATAAGCAAATACATCTTTGCCTAAAAGCCGTAGACAATAATCTTTATTAAATAATGTCAGCTTTTATTAAATGAAAACTGTCTTTCATATTGACAATAAAGCCGTAGTGCAAGTGTTAATTATCGCCCCACGTGCTAAAGGTGTCATATTAATCATTATAAACTTTGTTCAGTCGAGCACTTCCTCATGTAAGAGAAACCACCTGAAATTTATTACATTTGAGAGTTTAAGTCTATATTTGTATTCCCTAAGTTTTGGCGTTTATAAGTTTTTTTCTAAATCACTGAAATCAGGCGAATTACCTGGGCACCACTTTTTAAAAAATACGACGATTCAGGATGTATTTTAAAGTAGCACAGCAATTACACATATTTGAATAAAAAAAATGTCTCAAAATTTATTTATATTTGTCTAAAGGCCCCACACTTATTTTATTAAAAACCGACCCCAGGGAAATTGTTTAATTTTGTAGCATACCAGGGTGCTATCCCTACTGTTAAGGTTTTCACATAAATTTTGAGGGTGACCGGTCAAATTTTTGAATTAGAGCTGCGTTAAAATATATCAATGGAAAATTTTAAAAATCACATTATATTACTTTAGAAAAACATGAATTAAAGTTGGCAATTAGGGCTATTTGGTTAAAAATACTTACCCCTTATAAAAATTATGTTTTAAAGTGCCGAAAAAATATCTGCAGGATTATCCAATAAATGAAAATATAATAAATATAACTTAATTTTTCTGCGGTTTAAACTTTATTTTAATATACAAGAGTTTAAATGTAATGAAAGAGTTTAAATGTAAACAAATAAGAGCCCCACCTTTGCTTGGGTATGGCAATGGCCGTTTCAGAATAAAACCAAAATGAGGAGAAGCATCGGTATAAAGACATGTGAACATACACTGACAGGGCCGGATTTAACATTTTGTCGCCCATAGGCTAATATATTTTTGCCGCCCTAATATATCAATATTTTTTCCTTCTATCAAATTAATGCTGGGGTGCCCCAGGGCTCAGTACTGGCACCCACACTGTTTCTTCTACACATTAACGATCTTCTTTCTTCCACAATTAATCTTATTCATAGTTTTGCTGACGATAGTACCCTCCACTCTAACATACAATTTCTCAAGCCACTCAATAAGCCTGAGTTGGAAACCAAGCGTAGATTAATGAGAATGTCACTATCACAAGACCCCAAACTTATCTTGGATTGGGACGCCAAAAATCTTGTTCAGTTTAATGTCTCTAAAACACTATCCTGTTCGCTGTCGCGAAGAAAGTCTGCCATTGCTCATCTGTTACATATGAGCGGTCAAGTTCTGCAACTGGCACAAATACATTACAACCATAGCCTTAGCATCTTCAAAGCTGGGATTCCTCTTTCCGAGGCGAAAGTATTTTTCTTCCAATCTGTATACTCTGTATGTATCCCAAATCAGCCCCTTATTAGAATATTGTTCTCATGTCTGGGGAATGATGTCTGCTACAACACTTAGCATTTCGGACTCCATTTAAGAAGAGCTGTTCGTCTTATTAATGATCCCATGCTTACAAAGAGGCTACGTTCTCTTGCCCACCGTCAAGCTGTGGGTGATCTGTCTTCTATAGGTATTTTTACGACTTCTGCTCAGAGTAGTTGGCCAGTATAATTCCTTCTGTGGCAGCTCCCAACAGAGCAACACGTAGTGCATCCTTTTACAGTTTAGCTAGATAGGCCCCGAACTTTCCGCATTCTTTGTTCCTTCATTCCTAGAGTGTCCAGACTATGGAACCTGCTTTCCGCAGAAGTTTTTCATAATCCTCCCAGTCCCTAAATATTTAAGTCCCAAATACAAAAAAATTAATAATAGTTCTTTAAAACAAACAAATTTTTAAATTAAAAAATGAATATGCAAAAAGTAATTGAAACACTTGTTGGTGGTGACAGTTACTTTTAAGTAAACCGTATTTTTGCTTTTGAAAACAATATATTATTAAAAAGTATTTTTTGGTTTTTGACTTTTTTAACATAAGTATTAAACAAATTTCCAACAATGTACTAGATAATAAAACCATGATTTCCTAATTTCTCTTAGGATTATTTATCAAAAAATTTAATTTTAAATTATTATATTTTTGTTTTCTACCCAATAAATAAATAATATAATTTTAATGGTTTTAAGAAAAAAATAATAAAATTTAAAAAATAAATTTTTTTTCTTTTGGGGAAAAAAGGAAGGTCGGGGGGGAACCCAACCCCCTCCACCTTTTAAAACTTTAGGTTTTTGGGGGGGAAAAAAAAATTTTTACCAAATATTAATTAATTTTTTAATAAACTTTCCTCCGTGTAGTCAATATGCGCCACAACATTTGTTCAAAAGGTCTGTTTTTATGGTTACAAACTCAATCGAACAATGGAGGGACTGTTTTTTTTTTTTTTTGCTTATATCAGTCAAAAACTCACATAAATTCAAATTTTTAGGATTTTTAAAGGGGGAACAAATTGACATTGTCTATTTACACAAATGGTTACAATATTACCCGCCTGGATTTTAAAATGCTAATTTAGTTTTGTTTAATTTGCATCAGCTTTTCTTTGATCTACGTAGACATATAGGGTGAATTATTAAGTCTATTTCATGTCACATTTTTAAACAAAATTTTAATACAAATAGATTTTTTTGTTGTTTAAAAATTATTATTTTTAATGTAATTTAATCATATAAAAAATAAATTTTGGCCTTAAAATTTTAAAAAAACCTTATTTTAATTAAACCTTTAAAAAAATTAATTGTTCCAGTTGGGGGTATTAAAAATTTAAAAATAAAAATTTTATAAAAATATAATATTAATAATTTTAATTTTATTTTTTTTTTAATTATTAATAAATTTTTAAAAATTTTATATTTAAATAAAATTAAAATTATTTTTGTTTTTTAATTGTTTTTGAATATTTTTTTAAAAAGCTTTAGTTTTTATTCCCGGGCCTTTGGAAATTGCAATAAACAAAGAGCACAAATTGTTATATTCGCATCCAAAGTATTTTTTTACTGATTTTTATTTTAGTACATAAAATTTTTTGAAAACTATAGAAATAGCTTAAAAATAATAATATGGTTTGTTTCACTTACTACAATTTCGTTTATATTTATCCCAATCTTTAAACCCAAGCCATACAATCCTTTTTAATAAAAGAACCTTTTCGGACAGCCCTTATACAAGCGAGTGGTGGCTTTTGCCCAGGAATTTAAGGGGAGAAAATATTATAAAACCCACTTAAAAAGGCTCGGAAATTGCTTTCTTATGCAATATTATTTCATCCCTGAAATTCCAAAATATTTTTATTTATTTTAAATTTTAATTTAATTTTGAATTTTTTTGCAATATTTGCTTTGGTTTCGTATTTAAGTATTGTTGTGTTTGTTTATTTTTCTGATATTCACTGTTTCTCCAAACAAAATTAACTTTAAAATTATTGCCAGTGAAATAAGCTTTTAATAGATTTTTTATTAATAAAAAGGGTCTTGGAAAAAAGTGATAAAAACGTTTTATGTTATCATCCATGACGAACTTTCACAAACGCAATTTTAATCAGTTTAAAATGCTGAAAATTTATTTTAGTTTTAATGGCTTATCTTTTAATTTTGAATAATTGTATTAACCTGATTTACATATTTAATTTGTATATTTTTGCCAAGAATTATTAACAGAAAAAAATATTTTATCCGCTATATTAATTAACGGATTTTAAAGATTTAACTGACGAAAGCCAACGTAAAGAATAAAAAGTAATTTAATAAATTTAAGGTGCTTCCTGCCGGTAGTTGTAGAAAATGCAAATTTAATTTGCATTGAAAGGCAGAAAAAAGGTATAAGAAAACTAAATTGGTTTTTTGCTTAATAAAAAAAGAAATTAAGAACACGTAAAATGTGTAAAAAATAATTAGTTTTTAGAAATTTGAAATATATATTTTTTTTAACATTTATTTAAAAGTGCACGTAATGTTGGCAATACTTCATTATTTAAATAGTCTAGAACAAATATTTATTTAGTATATACTTTTAGTTAAGGTCCAAAAATAGTTTATACAATTTTTTTAAACAGCTACGATAGAATTAATTATATTATGAATTGCCTTTTATGCAATGTAAAATGACAAGACCAAATGATTTATTTGTTTTTCCTTCACCAATATTTAATTACAAAATTACATTGTGGTTAGTTTTTAGTGCAAAAATGTAAGATATTTTTTTGGGGTTGAAAGTAACAAACATTTTACAATTCCTAGGATAAAGACAGACACTTAGGCTTTAGGCCTTCGTCAACTCCCCAAAGATTAAAAATATAATTTTTGGGCTTAATTATTTTTTTCTTAGGTATTTTTCCCAAAATGTCTTTGATGTCAGTTTATTATTTTAAAAAAGATGCAATTTTACCTGTATTAAAGCTTAGTGGTTTAAACCAGTTTGTTTTTATTAAAAATTTTGTTTCATTATACTTTATAAAAGTCCATACATCTGCGTGAACTTTTTTTTATTTTAAAGTAAGTAAACCCAGTTTCTCGACAAAATGGCACATAAGTTGCTACACTTTAAATATAATTGTGCTAATTGGGCAGATCCCCAAAGTTCTAGTCCTCGAAAACACTAGTTTGTCATCCTCTTCTATAAATTCTGATTAACAAAATATATAATGACTTCAACCAAAAAAATTATATCTATTAATTTAGGCCTATTTTTTTAATTGATGTTCCCATTTTACCAGACTTTTTTTAATTTTGGGACAGTCCACGAAGGCTGATGCCTAAGTACTAACGTATCATGGGTGTCTTAAGGAGAGGAAGTTTGTTCACACGAGACTTAAATATTTGGAGATTGGGAGGAGAAGGAAAAACTTCCTCTGGCAGCAGGTTCCTTCGTCTTGACACTCTAGGGATAAAGAAACGAAGAAAGCGGAAAGTTCGGGGCCTCTCCAACTGTAAAAGGATACATAAAAGTTCCGCTTCGTGTTGCTATGTTGGGAACTGCCAGAGCAGAAATTATACTGACCAACTCCTCTGAGCAAAAGCCGTAAAAATACCTATAGACGAGCGACAGATCCCCTACAGCTCGACGGTGGACAAGAAGAGGAAGCCCTGTAAGCGTGAGATCATTAATAAGATGAACGGCTCTTCTTTGAATGGAATCAGAATGCTAAGTGTTATAGGGGACGCTATTCCCATTATTTAAGAAAGGCAAAGAGTTTGGGAAAATTATTTTGTTTTTGGCTTTACATGTTGCAGTTTATTTAAGATATCTTAAACAGAACGTCAACTCAACATTCTTTAAAAAACAAGTACTAAAAAAAAGTAAGAACCCATTGCCATAACCAATTTTTATTAAATAAAATTACATCCGAGGTAAAAAATAATAATTATCTTTTTTTATTATTCTTGTGTTTTTTTTTCAATAATTTTAACTAATTTCTATATATGCTGGCAAAACAAATAATTAATTATCTTCTAACAAACCTATTTGCGACAAATATTTTGGAATAATTCCCCTTTTGTTTGTGTGTCAAGTTTAGAAAAAATATTTAAATTGTATTTATTTGACCATAAAATGTCTTTGTATGTTTGGTTTACGTTTTATTCCTTGTGACAATATCGATGTCAAACCTTCCAGTAATGGCTTAAGTTTTTGATCAGTTTTTACTTACTCACCTACTTGAATTATTTACAAATTCATTTTATTTGTTATTATTTTTTTATATGATAATTACATTTTTCTAAGTTCTAATACAGATTTTAAATGTGTAGTTTGTATCAACTACCTTTTTAAAAACATAATAAATAATAAAGGCAATTAGCTATATTATTTGCAAATTAAAATTAGGTAAAATTTTATTGAAAATTATAGTCCCATATAAAATATTTTATTATTTTATCCTATAAAGGCGGTGACAAGTTCATAAAATGAAGATTGACGACTTAAGCGACTATTTTTATTTGCGTGAATTCTGAAAATAAATATTATGAAAGCTTTAACCAAGTTAATAAAAGACGAAATTTAAGTTAAAAAACAATAATCGCTATAACCATTCAGCATTGGATAGGTCTGCTTTATACCTTTAAAGGAAACAAAAGTTTTATTGTCTTTATTTTAATTATTCAGGACGCCAGCATGGTTTTCAAATAGTGGGTATTTTCACACATGGTATACTAAAAATATTATCATTTCTTTCAATAATGGCAGCTTTCTTAAACTTGCGGTTTTTCCAGTGGGTTTCCTTGTGATTAGTCTGTGCTTTTGACCACTTAACATGTTGTTTGGACCAAACATGGTCTGCAAACCCTAATTTTGGTGATCCAGACTTAAAGACCGTCCTGATTTCATACTGATTAGCCATTTTACCAAACTTTTTAGACGTTCCTTTTATATATGGAATCGTTCAGAAAGAGAGAGAGAGAGAGAGAGAGAGAGAAAAGAGAGAAAAAGAAATGCACGAAACGTTGTGCAAATAATTCAAATAAAGACAGGCGACATACTTAAACTACTAAATATCAAGTGCCTTGTAAACGGTTCGATTTAACCAGATTAACAGGAATTTATTTAAATAAAATTATGATCATTTTTATTAGTTTTTTAAAGTGAATTATGGGAATAGGGTCCACATTTTTTAAAGCACAAACGGTACCATATATTACGCGCTCTGGAAATTGCAATAAACTAAAGCACAAATTATATATTTAAATCCAAAGTATTTTTTTACTTATTCTTATTGTAGTACTTAAAACTTGTCAAAAACTATAAAAGTAGTTTAAATATAATAATATGGTTAGTTTAACTTACTACAATTTTGTTTATATTTATCCCAATCTTTAAGCCCAAGCCCAATCCTTTTTAAAAAAAGAACCTTTTCGGACAGCCCTTATATAAGCGAGTGGTGGCTTATGTCCAGGAATTTGAAAAGGCTCGGGTATTGCTTTCTTACGCAATATTATTTGATCCCTAAGACTCCAAAATATTTTTATTCATTTTAAATTTTAATTTAATTTTGAATTTTCTAAAATATTTGCTTTGGTTTCGTATTTTAGTATTGTTGTGTTTGTTTATTTTTCTGATTTTTCGGAACAAAATTAACTTTGCACTTTTTGTCAAAGAAAAAAGCTTTTTAAAGATTTATGTTAATAAAAAGTTCTTAGAAAAAAGTGATGAAAACGTTTTATGTTATCATCCATGACGAACTTTCACAAAAGCAAATTTAATCAGTTTTAAATGCTGAAAATTTATTTTAATTTTAAAGGCTTATCTTTTGATTTAGTATAATTGTATTAACCTGATTTACATATATAACTTTTATATTTTTGCCAAGAATTGATAACGTAAAAAAACATTTTGACCGCTATATTTATTAACGAATTTTAAAGAATGAACTGACGAAAGCCAACGTAAAGAATGAAAGGTAATTTATTTAATTAATTTAAGCTGCTTCCTGCCGGTAGTTGTGGAAAATGCAAATTTAATTTACATTAAAAGGCAAAAAAATAAGAAAGTATAAGAAAACTAAATTGATTTTCTGCTTAACACAGAAAGAAATTAAGTACACGTAAAATGTGTAAAAGTAAGGTAGTTTATATATATATATATAATATTTTAATAATATAAAATAATTATTATATATATTATATATATATATATATATATATATATATATATATATATATATATATATATATATATATATATATATATATATATATATATATATATATATATATAATATTATATATAAAATATAAAATTTAAAAAATTTATATAATATTAATGTTATTTTAAATTTATTTTTATAAAAAATAAAATAAAAAAAAGGAAAAATAATAATAATATTTATTTTTTTTTATAAATTAATAATTAAAAAATTACATTGTGGTGATCAGGTAAACCAATATAAAATATTTTTCTTTACGAATAAATAAAAATTTTTAAAATTAAATTTTTTTGGAATAAATCACAAGGTTTCTAACATAAGGCTTTAGGCCTTTTTTAACCCATCAAAGATAAAAATATTATTTTTAGGTTTTATTATATTTTTTTAGGTATTTTTTCTAAATGTATTTGATGTTAGTTTATAATTTTTCTTCATTATACCTGTATGAAAGTTTATCTATCTGCGGAAATTAATTTCCTTTTAATTTAAGAAGTAGTTAAAACCAGTTTTTTATATTAAAAATTTTATCTCATTATACCCGTGTAATAGTTTATTTATCTGCATAAGTCTTTTTTTAATTTAAAAAGTAAGTTAACCAACAAAATAGATATAAATGTTTCTCTTTTTTTTTAAACAAAATGTATTACAATATCATGTAAAATACAATACATACAAATTAATTCCCTTAACAGTACTTAAAAGAACTGGCCTCGGGAATATTTTATATATACAGGGTGTCCCACTAAGGGTGGCGAGGTACGTTATTACGGAAACCATAGGCCCTAGCGCCTCGAGGAAAAAAATTTAACTACTAAATCCAAGGAAATTAAACGAAAATTTTTTTAAAGCTTCTAGAATGGCCGCAAAGATGGCGTAACTGCTAAGAAAAACAAAAAATTTGAATTTTTTTTTAAAATTGTTTATTAAGGTCCTATTTTTGAGAACAAAATAAAAGTTCTCCAAATCTGGTCGTTTGTTTTTTAAGTTTTTCGTATCTCTGATAATAAGGGTGGGGAGCGGGGTAAATAATTCATTTTTAAAATTGTTTAACTTCCGTACCCATTATCCAAATTTACTCAACTTAAGTTCGTTTGACAGAGAATCTTAAGCTTATTAAAAAAATTATTTTAGTGATGGCCGCTAGTTCTTATCTTTTTTTCCAGAGGGCGCTGTTCGTAAAAGTTTCAGTTTTTTCAAATTTTTTTTTAAAAATTAAATGGTACGGCATACTTTTTTTACGGCAGTTTTAAGGAGTATAAAAATGGCTAAATTTTGTCGAAATCCGCGTTCTGATATCTTTATTCGTTTTCGAGTTATTTTCAAATAACCTATTTTTTCTTCAAAAATTAATGTTAGCCATTAAACAAATGCTTTTTTTCTGCGTAAAGTCTTAGCTAAGTAGGCCTTGAAAATAATAAAATACTTTTATTTTTATTTAAAACTTACCGCATTTAAAAGCAAACGTGCTAACAGCAAGATAAAATAAGAACACTATTAGAACACTAACCACTAACACTATTAAACAGAAATGATGATAAAACACATTATTGTTTAAAAACAGAATAAAAACGAAATGTCTTTACAAATGTTCAAAATGCTTTCCATTATTTTCAATGCAACGATTTAGCCTACGGTGGGTGCTTAATACGGCTGCTTCAATTTCAGGTCTTGGAATTTGAGCAATAGCATTTTGAATCCCAATCAAAATTTTCTGGGGTAGTAGGACGTGTCTGAAAAACAATGTTTTTTACTCTTCCCCATAAATAAAAATCGAGCACAGTAAGGTCTGGGGATCTAGCTGGCCATGGAAACAAACTTTCACACGGTTTTTGTGATTCTGGTCTAAAAAGTTACGAACTCTCTGAGAAAAGTGTGCCGGACATCCATCATATTGAAACCACATGTTTATTCTTGTTTATAGAGGAACGTTTTTTAAAAGAGCCGGTAAGACGTTTTTTAAAAAGTTTAAATAAATCTCTCCGTTTAAAAAACCATCAAAAATAAACGGTCTAATAATTTGATCACCCAAAACCACACATTCACCTCCATCGATTTTGATGATCTACTTCCCCCAGTGAGGATTATCTAAACCAATAATGCATATTATAAAATTACACCTCCAGGTCGTGAACTGCTTCGTCAGTCCATAGTATGTTGGACAAAAAATGGGGATCTTCGTCGACCATAGTTCTTAACCGTAACAGTGGTCTTCTTCTTCAAATCAGTTCCCGAAAAGGCCTGATGCAATACAATATGATATGGTGTAGTTTATGGTCTATTAAATTTTGTTGCACCGATGTTTTACTAATTCCCTTCAAAGCTATTATTCTGGTGCTTATTTTGTGGATTGATCTGAACATTGAATACTTGATAAATTGTCTTCATTTCTAATTGCGATATCTTCTAGGCGCTGGAATAGGATGCACCCGTCCTGTTTCGCGCAAACATCTAACAAACGGGAAATACTTTTCTTCCAAAATGCCTTCTTTCGGGATAGTTAGAGCATATTTTCGTTCAGCTAAACAAACACAAAACTCTGGAAACAAACGGCTAACATGTCATAGGCTTCCGCAGTGGAATAAGACATTTTTATTAATTCATTTTAAATTTAAAAATTAAAAAAGAAAATTACAAATCTGGACAAATCATAAACTAGTTGTAGAAATTGTTAAATAATCAATGGGGTATTTATAAATTAAATTCAAACTATTTAAAGCATGAAAACTATGCTAGATTGACAAATTTTTTCCATGGCAATCTGGATCAAAGTAATGAGTGGTTTTTGCTAAATGAAGTATTAATTTTATTTCTTTATGTTTAGAATAAAAAAAAATTTAAGAAAAATAAAAGTATTTTATTGTTTTCAAGGCCTACTTAGCTAAAACTTTTTCGCAGAAAAAAAACATTTGTTTAATGGCTAACATTAATTTTTAAGAAAAAATGGTTATTTGAAAATAACCAAAAAATAAAGATATCAGAACCCGGTTTTGACAAAATTTAATTTTTATATTTAAAAAAATCCGTAAAAAAGGTTTTGCCGTACCATTTAATTTTTTAAGAAAATTTGAAAAAACTGAAACTTTTACTAACAGCGCCCTCTGGAAAAAAAAAAAATAAGAACAGGGCCATCACTAAAAAAACATTTTTAATAAGCTTAAGATTCTCTGTCAAACGAACTCAAGTTGAGTAAATTTGGATAATGGGTAACGAAGTTAAAGCAATTTTAAAAATAATTTAATTACCAGCTTCCCCCACCCTTATTATCAGAGATACCAAAAAAATCTTAAAAGTAAACTGACGCAGAATTGGATGAACTTTTTATTACCGTTCTCAAAATAGTACCTTAATGAAACAATTTTTAAGAAAAATAAATTTTTTTGTTTTGTCTTAGCAGTTACGACATCTAGCGGCCATTCTAGAAGCTTTAAAATATTTTCGTTTAATTTCCTTTGGCTGATTTAGAGGTTAAATTTTTTTCCTCGAGGCTCTAGGGCCTATGGTTTCCGTAATAACGTACCTCGCCACCCTTAGTGGGACAACCTGTACAGTGCTAACTTAAATGTGTAACAATACTTAAGAGCCGTAAAACCTTTTAACGTTATTTAGAAATGGTCTATATACAGTGATATTTTTAATACTGACAGGTAACCTGTTAAATTCAATAAATGCCTGGGTTATAGGATTACTAACATTAATGTTTGTTCTTGTTGGAATTCTGTAGATGTCATTTACAATTCTAGTATTATAGTTATGGATCTCATTTGATAGTATTATGTAAGAGTTGCTTTTTTGGTGTTGATGAATAATTCTATAAACAAGCTTACATTGTTCGATTTTTAGAAATGTATCTATCCCATAAAATTTTAGTTCATTGTACAGTGTATCGGTATAAGTAAGTCTGTTATATTTATACAATGCTTTTAGTACTTTATTTTGAATGACTTAAACTTTTTTGAAGTATATCTTACCACATGTACCCCAAATGGGAAGCAAATAACGGAGGTTAGATAGAAAAAAGGCATTGTATATCATTAACCTTGTTTTACAAGTTAAGTAGTCTCTATACTTATACACAGCAGATAACGTGGGTATAATTTTATTAATTACATAATCTACATGTTTAACCTAACTTAATTTTTCATCAATAATCAACCCCAAATATTTAATTTTCGAAACCTGCTCTATTTTCATGTCATTAATTTTAATTTCAATATCCTTTACAATTTTATGTGTTTGTTTAAATATCATACATTTAGTTTTATCAATATTGATTTTAAGTTTATTTAAATAGAGCCAATCTACATACTTCTCCAAGTCACTGCTGATCTCCCCACACAGTTCGTCTTCGTTGTCGCTTACATAAACTAGTGTCGTCCGCGAAAGTAAAATAGCGACCTTTAATGTTTGCACATTTTAGGCTAAGAACATATAAGGAGTACAGCAGCGGCCCGAGAACTGATCCCTGTGGAACGCCGAAGTTATTTGTTTTTGTTACACTTGACACATTCTTTATTTTCATTCAGTTGCCTACCCATATGAAAGGTTCTAATAAGATTGTTCATAATAGTAATTCCCATTTTCTCCAACTTACTTAGCGGTATATCTATACTAACTACATCGAAGGCCTTTCTTAAGTCCATATAAATTACTGCGACTATTCGCTTAGAATCCAGGGACTTTGAAATTTAGTTTATAAAATCAATTGTGGCACTTAAGGTGCCACTATTCTTCTGGAAACCATACTGGTACTCATCGACAGGTATATTTTTGTTTATGTGAGATAATAGACGTTTCTTAATTATTTTTTACTATGATTTTGGAGAGAATAATTAATACAGCTATTAATTGCTCTAAAGTTATTAATACATTTTACATTTCCGGATTTATAAATTGGGGTTATTTTTAGTTCTTCCGGAAAAATGCCACTACTTAGAGCTTTATTAATTAATTTAACTAGAATTTCAATAATAAATTCTTGTAAATTTATTAGATCCTTAACAGTTGTTTCATCAAAGCCAGAAGCTGCATCCTTTTTCAAGTCCAATATGATTTTCACAAGTTCATTGCAATCGGTAGGTTCAATGGCTATATCATTCTGAGATACAATTTCATCAAACACTGTTAGACCCCAGTGGGTCTCATTATATAAATATCGTTATTAACATCCTCAACAATTACTTCTCCTACCTTTGAAAAATAGTCATTTAAACCATTAACTGTACCCTGTGGATCATAGATTTCAAGGTTATTTATTTCTAGATAATTTATTTCTGTTTTTTTTTTAATTATTTTTAAAAAATCTTCTAACAACTTTTCATTGTTTTTTACTATTTGTATCTGTTTTTTCGTTTTACTAGACTAAAATAATTAAGAAAAGCAAAGATCACAAGAAAATTCTTCAATTTTGGGCTTCCCATGTTGCAATGTGTTTTAGATATCTTAAACATAACGTTAACTTAATATTTTTTCATAAAATAAATACTAAAAAATAAATAAACAACCCATTGCCATAACCGATGTTTGTTAAATAAAATTATAGCCGATGTAAAAAAATAATAATTCATTTTTTTCTTATTATTTTGTTGTTTCTTTTCTATTTATTTTAACTAATGTGTAAGTGTGCTGTCAAAACAAATAATTAATTACCTCTCTACAATCCTATTTGCGACAATTTTTTTAAAATAATTTTCCTTGTAATTTTTTTAAAATCAGAAAACTATTTGCAGAATTAACTAAAGCTTAAGCAATTGAAATGTTAAAAAATATTTAAAATATTATTTATTTGACCATGAAAAAAAGTCTTGGATTCTTTGTTTTACATTTTATTTCTTGTGACTGTATCGATGTCAAACCTTTCAATTATGTACCTAAGTATTGATTAGTTTTTACCTGCCAACCTACTTGAATTATTAACAATTTTATTTAGTCTGTATTTTTTTTATGATAATAACATTTTTCTACGTTATTATACAGATTTTAAATATTTAGTTTGTTTACCAGGTATTGTTATTAATTACCTTTTTTAAACATTATTAAACAATCTTGACAATTAGCTATATTATTTGCAAATTAAAATGTAGTAGGATTTTATTAAAAATTATAGTCCCATATAAAATATTTATTTTATCTTCTAAAGGCGGTGACAAGTTCATAAAGTGAAGATTGACGACTTACGCGACTATTTTTATTTGCGTGGGACTGAAAATAAATATTATGAAAGCTATTACCAAACTAGTTAAAGATTAAATTTTAGTTGAGTAACAATAATCGCTATAACCATTCAGAATTAGTAAACTTAGAAAATAAATCAATTCTCTTTTTCTTATAAAAAATTGTGACTCCAGTGGGGTACTGGTAACTGAAAATAATAATAAATTTTAAAACTTGGTTTTTTAGTTGTCACAATGATATTACCGCCAAAGGGTGAAGAGGTATCCTTATTAATCTCTCAGGTGCTAATGTTACGGTAGATAAACATTTTATTGACGAAAATTGACGTTTTTAAATCAAAAACATATCATTTTCGAATAAAAGATATACGAAGGATCGAATAACCACTTTAAACTAGGGCCTTTAATTTTTAAAAATATTAAAATGACCCTACTAGTTTTATTTAATGTTTTTTTTTTCAATTATTATTTTTGTATTTGTTAAAGAAAAATATAAATAAATTTCAGTTTTTGAGAAAAGCACAGAAAGAGTCCTAAAAGCAGCTTTTCTAGTCCCCGTTGAATAACGCTTTACTGTCACAAAGTCACAATTTAACTACGTTAAATACTTCAGCATCTACTTAGAGCTTCCTCCAGAGAATTCACACCCTTGCTGGACTCCATTGTGTTATATAATTGGTTATTTATACAGGATATAACGTGTTTTCAATGCTGTGTTGTTTTCTTTGGTGAAAATCCAAGCACAATTATTTAAAAAGTGGATTTAAAATTATAAATATTACTGAAATAAATTCTTTTTATTCATGTATATGCTTTATTACAGTACATGCATCTAAATACCGATTATTTATTTCGCGTCAACAAGATCTTTCTTAGAGTATTAATTTATAATCAAGTTTTTTGAAATACGAGTTTAAATGCTTTATATCAACTATGTTACTTAATAAAAAGAAAGTCTGATTAATAATAACTAATAATCAAACATTGGTTAGAACTTCGTAATAACCAAGAGGAAAACAATAAATAAAACACATTTTTGATTTCTTTTGTTATTTTGTAATAGACTACCTATATACAGTTTTCTTAATAAGTCTTTTAATTTTTATCTCTGGGCTAAAGCTCTGTATGAAAACCTAGTAGTAGACAGTTGCATATACAGAATTGAGTCATGGGGAATTAACACACAAAAACACGCTATTTTAATAAAAATGTGTAAAAAAACTTACAAGTTTTATAACATATGTTCATTTTTACGATTTGCAGCTAATTCATCTAAAACTTTATCTTTAAATATAGAAATATTTTTTGATGAATGGACTTTGATTAATATTCATTAAGCCCTTTCCAATTTGTCGAGCTGTAAAGTTTTTTGAATATTTTAAAGGAGAGAACAACTAACCAAAACTAAAGATGGCAAGCATGTTTTCAACGCACTTATTGCACTCTCATGTAATTATTATCTTATCCCTTTAAAAAATGATTCCAAAGACGTACTTTTTATTTTGTGTTATCACCAGTTTCTAAACTGATTCTAGCTTGTCAAAAGAAGTTTCTATATCCAATGTTTAAAGGAGATATTCAACCCGTTTATTTGGTAAAGTGCAATTGACCTGACTTGAGCTACCTGTATCTTTCTCAATGCTGGAATTGAATTTATTTTTCTATCCTGCCTAAATATTTAATTCTAGGTGTATATTTATATTATTCTATCCGGACAGGGCTCCCGAAATAAAGGAACCAATTTTCCATATGATTGACAGATGTATCATCAAAAGCCTAAATAGTTTCATTCATCCACCAGAATAATATTTGAAAATGAGGATGAAAAAGTTTTAACTCCCGAAACCCCCTTAAATACGCTACTGGTAGTAATTATTAAAAAGTTATAAAAGCCACAAAACAAGACGAATAGACGGATCTGACAGTAAGTATTAAAGTTCCAAGGAACTTAAAAAAGGCCTTAAATGCCGGCAATATTTTTTAAATTTCTTAAAATTACATGAAAATGAAGGACAAACACCGGACTTACATTCTTTGTAACAGAATAATAAATATTTCATATCATTTCAAAAATTTTCCAAAAACGCCAAATTTTACAAGGTTATTAACTTATTTTAAAACCTAAATTTTAAATATTTTTTTGGCTTAAATCAATCTAGAAGATCTGCAGAAAAAAAAATAATTTAAGCTATTGACCACCACTTTAAAGCAAGAACAAATTCGAAAAATCAATTTTATTAATAATGGTTTTTGAATGTCTAAATATAAAAAAAAAATTACAAAGTGCTTCTCAATCCAGGCTTGCGTTGTTTGGTGTTTGTGTTAATTCGTCATCATTTTAAAAAGTTAAAATTATGTCGAAATTTTGCAAAAATAGGTTAAAACTTTTTTGTTAAAAATATATTTTTTTAATACCTATTAAATCTGACAAAAAGACATTTTGTTGCCAAATAAATGCAGAAACCAAATTAAAAAATGAAGAAACAGAGTTTTTATTAAGTTTTTTAGATTTTCGTCCATAACTTTTTTTGTGGTAATCATAGATATATATATGCAAAGAGAGATAAAACTGTTTACAATTAAAAGCAATCATTGAAATAGTGTCTACCTCTCTAGACCACTTGATGGTCAAACGTGCTTGATACACATGCACCCTTGCCGATTGTCCTTTATTGGCGAATTTTTAGGATATTGCTTTATTAATATTTTCTTTTAAATTCTTAAAGAGATCATTATCATAACATGTTTTTAAATGCAATAGCTTAGTAGCAGCGACAGAAATATGTTTTTAGTTAATTTTTTATTTTGCTTTATTAATATTATTCTCAAAAATAATCATAACGAAATATTAAGGGCCAAGATGAAGCAACACTGCTTTTTGTAGTTTATTCATAATTTTTGTACGCTAGGGTCACGAAGGTCGTCGGTCATAGTAGTAAATTTTTTATTTGTTTGTGAGGCGGTGTTGCATTTCGTTTAAACTAGCTCGGGAGAGATTTGTGTTTTTAAAGGGGGGTTATAAGAGGATTTTCTTAATAATTTATGTATTATTTTTAATAAACAGACTAAAAAATGGTTGTGAAGTGCAGGTTTGTGGAAAACTGGATTCTCGTAATAAAAATCTTTCGTTTCACAGGTAAGTTTAAACAGTTCTTTTATAAAACTTCACTTCATTGACGTCCAATACCATGGCGAACAAATAACATTTTGTCGTTAATACCTTTTATGTTATATTTTTGTGCAGATTAAAAACGATTGTTTACTTATTTTTGCATAAAATTTGATTATATAACTAACGAAAAAATGGTTTAATTATTTTATAATCGATTGAAAGTAACCATCAAGGTATCGTTTTCGTTATATACTTTTTTATTAGATTAATATAGCATATGAACGATTTCAATTATAAAATTTGCTTTAAGGTTTCCTGTTGACCCGGAGAGAAAAAAAAAATGGTTTTCCCTACTTGGATTTAAAAAGAATATGCAATTACCACAAACAAAATCTTTCAGATTATTTTGATAGGTACTTGATATTATCACGAATAGAAATGAATAGTTAGTTAAACATTCTTGGATTTCAATAACACTAGAATCTTGGACTTCCATTGTCTTTATTTGTTAATTGTTACACAACGTTTCGGTTAGTGATGTATCTCCAACCGTTTTCAAGTGATTGTTGTTGTGAAATTTTAATTTTCCTAAAAACTCCCAATTATATTTTGATATTCGTACTGAACTAAACATTTTTTGGTCTATTAATTTCCTCCTCTTCCTTTTACAAAATGGTATTGCATGAGTTTTTGATCTCATTAGTGGACTTTGAGGGTGGCTGTCAGATGATCTGTTTTCCCTTTTTATGACATAAAATTAAATCTATAAAAATCGGTGGATAGCGATGAAGATAAAAACACGGGCAGTTGCGATAAAGAAAAAAAAACAGATTTTCGTTTTTTATTATGTATGGTTAACGGTTAACAATGCCAGTTTTCAGAAGTGTCGTTTTATATGATAAATAAAGTTTAATTATTGTATTAAACCAATAGGTTTTATTTACTTGCACGTTCCTCGAAACAGAACAAACAAGTTGTCATGGCACTTTATTTGGACTGAGTCTCATAAAATAGATATTTTTGGATAATATACTAAAAAAATATACTTTAGTAATTTTCTATAGATAAATAGTTTTTGGGAACGAACTACGCCACTGGTGGCCCGCAACGTTTTGTGCTGCTAAACATTTGCGACGTTGCCTGCAGGGAATTTTTTAATCGGAAGTCCTTTTCTTAACATTATGAATGTTTGATACGCAAAAAAGCCAATTTATGAATGAACGGTTATATCTCCCTTTGCTATATATATATATATATATATATATATATATATATATATATATTAAATTATATATATATATATATATCTATGGTGGTAATATATGTATGGCATTGCTTCAGAGAAAAGAAAATCAATGTTAAAACCTTTTAATTGAGAGTAGTTAAAAATCATTTTACATATGATCTGATTATTAGACCTATTTGTTTTAAGATATATTTTTGTTTATTAATGATTATTTTAATAATCAAATATAATTTTCTATTACGGTACATCAATGTAGAGAAGTTAAGTTTAATCCACTTGAACGAGGTTGAAAGTCTAAGAAAAACGGCTTAATTCTCTATTCCTACTAGCTAGCCAAGTAGCTTGTCAATATCCAGAAGACTGTCGAAAAAATTATAGGTGCAAAAAATTTGATATTAAATGTTAAATTTTTTGTAAATGGTGCGTAAGAATAAATTGCCGAAATGCAAGCAATCTTGAAATATCTGAGAAGCACATTAAAAAAGTTATAGACCATGAAGAAGACATTGCGCTTTAAGTAATTTTATAAACCAATAGTACCATTTTTATTAAACATTACACTTTTAGTTTTATTAACATATCACCACAATAATTATTTACGATAAAAAGGTTTATAGATTTAATAAAAACTAAGTTTTTTTGGTACAATATTGGGCTATATTTTATATTAATGATTAACGTTATGAAACGACTTGTTTTAAACAAAAATACGTTTTGTTATAAAAAAAAATAAAAATATTATGGTATAAAACAAAAATTAAAAACAATTAATTAAAAGTTGTAAAATTATAAAAATCATATCTCGATATATCGAATCATAATAAAAAAATACTCCTAACCACGCTTATTTTAAAGATTTTGACGTCAGCTTTTTTTTTGTAGCAATGCATATACCTATATTGCCTTTGAAAAAGTTTGTAAACAAAGATCCAAAACGAGAAAAAAATGTTTTGTTATCTTTATTTTGATTTTTTTTTTTGCATATATTTGGCAATAAAATTATTTTTTTTTAACTTTAGGAAGACTGATAGCACAATTTCCGAAATTATTTAAAATTTTAAAAAGAACAAGAAACTAACCCAATTCTTAAAAATGTCATCTAGAATTTATTAACACCTTGTACTTTTTACTCAAAAACCATAATCAACCATAAAATTACCATTTTAATGTATTCCTTATCACCCCTTCTGTTTCCCTCTAGTCAATAGCCCAAACGTTGTATGCACTACCAATCAAATATTTTATAAATAAATATTTAAATATTTCTTACCCCTTATCAGATATTTACACATTCATTAAAAATTTCAAGTCCAGTCCAAATGTTTTTAGAATATACCTACATAATATAAGGTATATTCTTCACAAGTATTTTAATACTTTCGCTTTAAAAGTGTAACAAAACTTTTCAAACTTTTAAAAGCATTCAAAGTGCGAAAGATTTAAGCTCGGACCAATTAGCGTGTCTAGAAAGCGTCGCGACGGCAGTAGATTCGCAACTGCTTTTCGGATCTCCGCCAACTTGTTTTATATGGAGTTTGAGAGCAGGAGTATGCGTTTAAGCGTATCTTTTATAGGAAATTGACTTTTTTAATATTATTTTAATAAAAATGTAAGAAAATATTTTTTTTTCGTTTAACGAGATTGAACTTTTGTAAAAATTATTACTAGAGCCCTTGACCCCTGTTATTACACAATCTCTATAATATTCTCTTTTAAAGAAAGTTATTATATGTAAAAAAATGCAGTTCTACTACGGAAACTTTTTAAAAATTACCATAAAACAGGGAAAAACATTTAAATCCATTATAACCTCGGACGACTCAAGCCTCAAAACGGAAGGCTACGCGCTTAACTAAAATTCTAACGTGTTATCACTCCTTTAAATATTTTTATTTCATACTGTGCTGTAAAATTCACTTTAAGATACTTGGTTTTAGTCCGAAAAATTAACTTTTTTTACAAATATCAGTAAAAGTTTGATTTTTAATGCATGCCGTCATTGTCTAAAATGTCATTTTATGACACTGGTGTTAAAAATAATTACTTTTAGCACTTGTGCTAAAAGTGATTTACTTTTAACACAGATAAGAAATTACAGAAACGTAATACTTAGATCAAAATAAATTATTTATTCAATTACAAGAACAATTACTGGTAATACAATTAGAATAAGAAACTCCATGGCCAATCTTATTGGTGGTTGTTACACAATTTACTTTGGTAAGATATGTATCCGGGCAGAAAGCAATGTCATCCACCAAAGTTTTGGACAAAATTTGATCAGAAATTTTATTTTTCTCTTGTAGCAAGTATTCTATATAACCCCCTGCTACTGTACTGGACTTTTATCCACCGTGTCTTTTAATAATTGTAGTAAGATTAGCACCAGAGTCCAGTGTAAAGATGGAAATCAGGCAAATTTAAAAATTTAGCCATTTGGGCAAGCATTTTACCAAATGTGTTAAATCCAACTGGAGTTATGGCACATTTATTCTTTAAACATCTTATAAAAACTCTTGAATGATTAATATTCACTGGACGAAGGGCTATCTACTTTTTATGATAGTTCATATACAAGGTACCACTAATTACAAAGGTTCGTTGCACAATAGTTTTTGTGTCTGGTATATGCACAATAAGTGAAGTTCTCAAATCTTTAATGTTATTTTATGTCAAATTACACAGTTTTTTTATGACAGGCTGCAAATACACCGAAAATTAAGGCTACTATTTGCATAAGGTATATTTCATCCGGGGCTTCTGCGAAAAATTTGTTGATTTGTCCTCTTATCAATATTTTAGACTTTTTCGGTCGATACCCTACACCCTTTCGCTTTAAAGAGGCAACAAGCTTGTAATATCTGTATATGTCCCGATTATTTATGTTCAAAGTATGCAAAGAGCACTTTTACTGGCATTCTTGCCACTAACCTATTTCTGATCACACCATTTTAAGAAACGATCGTATATAAATTCGTATTGTTGCTTTGACTTACCAGGCAATAATTTAAAAGTAGCTTTATTGGCAGCTTTTTCGATTTCCAGCGGAAAAAATTCATTTTCTTGATCACTTTCCATCATACAAGAATTCGCGATTATTTGACGTTACTTGTCAACAAAGACAAATCAACAAATTCTATTTTTTTACCTAGGCAACTTATTACATAGATAAATTAGATGAAATTAGATTTTAAAAACAATAATGTCCACGATAAGAAATTATTAATTTGGAGTTTTAATGGTGTTTGTAGAAAAAATAGTGTATGATATACGTGCTAAAAGTGATTTTATTTGGTTCGAAGGCATGAAACGCCCCGCCTTTGGCATCCTGTTCCAAACTTCCCTTCTAACAAAATAAGAGGTCACTTTTAGCACTTATATCATAAATAACCATCTCAGCATTCATACCAAATATACACTATTCTCTAACTGATATTATTTATCTAACTACATAAACATCTTTTTTTTCATATTGTACTTAAATCACACTTTTAGAGACTTGGTTTAAGTCCAAAAAATTAAAATAAATTTCCAGGATATATCAATGCAATCCTTTTGTCAAATTTAAATTGTTTATCAGTATTGACAATGTTTCTACCAGTAAACAAAAATTTTAAAATCTGTTTCCAAAGCAGACAATTAATAATTATTATGTAGATATACAAAGGCTGGTTAGAAATAAGTTATTATTTTAAAACCTGAATTTCGACAGTACAGTAGAAAATAAAATATTGTACAGGGTCTTTGATTATATTTACGTGGCTTCTGAGGCCTTTATTTTTGAAGACATAAAAAAATGTTTTGTATAAAAATTGTAGGACTTTTTCCATATTTTTTTTTGAAATTATCAGTAAAAAAATATCGCAATAAAAAAATAGAAAAACATAGGCAATTTTAACTTTTTTTAAATGAAACACCCTGTATATTATGCGCTACAACGAAAGATCTTATTTTTCTAATTTCAAATATATATACATTGATGATATTTGGATGAACCATTTTTAAGATATTTTAGGTTAAATTATTAATAAATTACAAAAAAGTTTTATATTAGTATCAAAAAAGCCATGGAAACAATAAAATTGTTATGTTGCTGAATTTGGTGAGGGTTTTCTCTGGATCAATAATGTTTGTTTTTGTCATTAAACATTCCTGTTAAAGTAAAAGAAGACTTGTCGGTGAATAGAATTTTATTCAAAAACTCTAGATCCAGCTGCATATACCTAGCTATTTCCAATGCATGCTTAGGTCGGGCCTGCATGTTTTGTTCATGAAGATTCTGAAGGAACATAAATTTATAAAAATAAACCTTGTAAAATTTTAAGGTTAAATAACTTTTATAATCTGTTTTATTAAGTTCAGATGCCGCATCCGAGATTGATATTTCAGGATTTTCTAAAATTATTATTAAAAGTAGTTAGTGCTAGTCCAATAGAAAAAGTATAATAATTATCCTGAAAAAACGAGGATATCCAAAATTTTGTTTTTATTTCGTGCTGCATTCCTTTCCTTCATTTTAAAGCTTTTTCGTTCAATAAACTTTCTTAATAAGTATTTAATAGTATCTATAGATGGTACCCGTTGTTAAGAATATAAGTAATATTCCCTTTGCACTGTCGTCACATTATTATTGTTACCATAAAAAAGACGCATAATAGTGATTTCTGTTCTTCTAAATAGCCGATCGACAAAAAAGCAATACAAACTACTTTTAATAGTTAAAATGATAAATTTCAACTTTTTTCAATATTAATACGTTAAATTTATTAAAACAATTTTATTGTTTTGATAGCATTCTTGATACTAATATGATTTTTCTTTTTAAATTTATTTATATTTTAAGCTTAAATATCGCAAAAATGGTTTATCCAAATATTATTAATGTATATATATTTGAAATCAGAAAAAAAGATCTTTTATTGTAGTGCATAATATACAGGGTGTTTCATTTAAAAAAGTTGAATTTGCCCTATATTTCTCCATTTTTTTGTTGCAATATTTTTTTAGTGATAAGTTCAATAGATAATATGGAAAAAATCCTACAATTTTTATATAAAATATTTTTTTCTGTCTTCAAAAATAAAGGCTCCAGAAGCCACGTAAATATAATCAAAGACCCTGTACATTTTTTGTCCAAAAAACCTTAGGCTTTGCTCCTTCTGACTCATACTGTAAATGTTCATTTTTTGGACCTCTGACATAAATATCTTTTATTTTTTACTGTACCTTAATATATTACATTACGTTGTCAGTTTAAGTCTGTGAAATGATACATTACATCACTAGGCCGGACTGAAACTGATGTTTAGTAAATGTCATTAAAAAACTCGTCTAGAAATTCCGGACTCGGCTCCTCCGTCGACGTTTAAAAATTATTTTATTTTTCGGGGATTATTGTAGTAGAGATCGAAAGCTGTTAGAATAACACCGATACGTCACGGTTTTATACGGGTTTGCCATATGAGACCGTGACGTATCGGTGTTGTTCTTACAGCGTTCGATCTCTAGAAAAAATTATTTGGCTTCTGTTCAGATAATAAAAAAGATATATATTTATTTAAATTTAAAGAAACATCAGAATTTTAAGTAAATTGTGAATTTATCAAAAGAAACAAATAAACCAACTCATATAAATTAAATTTAATAGTCATCGCGGCACACGGTAGTGCGTCAGACCAAGTTCCGGCCTGGCGCACGCAGTGTGTATATTACACGAAACATTTAGGCGTGCTTTCTCGCCTATTATAACTTCGTTATCGTTTCACATAAAGGTATAAGACTTGGTTTGTAAATTTATATGGACATTCTAATTATCTATAAAAATTGAGAAACTTCTGTCAAGTGATTTCTGATATATTTGATTTTAAAAATCATCTATTTTACTACTGACTGATTGACTCACTTATTGCCTCATTAAAATTCTGGGGCACTTCCCGAGGGGGTAGAAACTAAAGTTTGGTATGTCAGTAGGTTTTAGAACTTAAAGTAAGAAAAAATTTAGAGGCAGTTATATAGTATAATTAGAGATATTTTAGAAGTTTGCAGTCTGATTGAACCTGGGTTTGCGAGGTCATAATTGTCATAATTGGGTTTTAGGTCAGTCATTAAACTTGGGTTTAATTTTTAATTTATTACACCTAATAAATAGATACTTAGCTATGTATCCTAGAGAGAAGGAGGGTGTGTTGAGTATGTAATTTATTTAGAATAGACAGAAATTGGGCCAATTTTAGATCTTAGTACGTTCGGAGGCTTAGATTTTTGGATAGAAACTTGGCCCTATGTCTTTCCAGTCGATCTGTCGGTTTACAAAACCAATTTTACAGGAATTTTGTACAAAAGGAGACTCCTTTGCTAACTTATAAGTCGTTTAAGTTTAATTAGTTAAATTAGAAACATAAATATTGTAGTATTCATTTAATAAATGTTTCTACTGAAGTATGTATATTAATAGTAATACAATCAATCAATAAACAACCCGCATCTTAAGTTTTTCACCAAAAAATATTTTTTCTGCAAATTACTCTATAAAACCAAAAGTAGTACAAATATCATTAATTAAATCATGAAAATACGCAATAACAACATAGTGAATACACAGAAACACATAATTTAAGTAATGAGGATATTCTTTTCGGTCTGGGTAGCCTTTAATCCTTCAAATAAGTTAGTGGAATATAATTTTAAGTACATTACAAGTACATACATATTTATCTGCTCTTTTGGGGTAAACCTATTTAATCTTTTTTTTCTATTTTTGATTAAAATACTTGCCGGTAATAAAGACATTTCTAATTAAATTTAAACCAAAAATCAGGTCCAAATGATTGTAATTTTAAGTTTAAAAATAAATATAATTAGATGCACGGAACTTAATAATTTTCCCTTTAGATAACTTACATAAGTGTTTTAAGTAAAATTCAAGCTACATATAAGAAAACCCCTAATTTTGCTTATATTTATAACCATTATTTATTAAAATAAAGTTCAAAGGACTAAAAATTGCACCCATACCTAGATATGAAACATTTCTCTGGTAACTAGCCTGAACATACGTACTTAGCAGTATTTAGGTACGCTGGACTCCTTATTACCACGTAGGTGCAGATCCGTTATAATTTGTAATATTACAAAACCATGTGGTAGGCGCTCAACCAATTAAAGTATATATTGATTGTAACGACCTAGCGTCATTTGGAACATCTGTAATATCTTTATCTATCTCTAGTAAATGCTAAAGATATTTTAAATACTTCAATTTCTATTTCTATGCCCTTTAACTGATTTTTAAAATTTTTTTTTTTTTTTTAGATTTTTAGTCGTAGTTATTTGGAGATATTTAATGCGTATATTGGGGTTGGTTATATTGGGGTGATCCAGGGCTCAGTTCTGGCACACACGCACTTTTTTCTACACATTAACGATCTTCTTTCTTTCACAATCACTCCCACTTATAGTTTTGCTGAAGATAATACCCTCCACTTTATTATTCAATTTTTTTTAAGCCATTAATTATGATTTGAAAAGCGAAATCAGATATCTCTCTAAGACCTAAATCATCTTGGATTGGGGCAAAAAACTTGTTCAGTTTAATGGCTCGAAGACACAGTCATGTTTGCTTTCGAAAAAAAAGTCTACCAATGTTCATCCGTTACAAATGAGCGGCCAAGTTCTACAGAATAAAGAGTCGTTTATTTGTCGTCGTTACTTTTGAGAATAACCTCAACAGGCACAAACACATTACATCCGTAGCCTCATCAGCTTCAAAAAAGCTTGGATTCCTCTTTCGAGCCAGAAAGTATTTTTCTTCTTCCAATCTGTATACTTTGTATATATCCCAAATCAGACCCTCCAGAATATTGTTCTCATGTCTGGGGAATGGCGCCCCTACAACATTTAGCATTCTGGTCTTCGTTTAAAGAAGAGCCGTTCATCTTATTAATGATCCCACGCTTACAAATAGGCTTCCTTTTCTTGCCCACCGTCGAGTTGTAGGGGATCTTTCGCTTTTTATTGGTATTTTCACGGCTTCTGCTCAGAGGAGTTTTCTTCTTTCAATCTGTATATTTTGTATGTATCCCAAATCAGACCCTCTTTAGAATATTGTTCTTATGTCTGGGGAATGGCGTTTCCTACAACACTTAGCATTTTGACCCATAAAGAAGGCCGTCCTTTTATGATCCACGATCACAGAAGGGTTCCTTCTTCCTAAGTCGACTGTTAGGGGTCGTCGCTCTTCTATCGGGATTTCACTTCTGCTTTGAGGAGTTGACCAGTATAATTCCTTCTCTGACAGCTCCCAACAGAGCAACACGTAGTGCACTTTATACACCCTTTTTCAGTTCAGTTAGAAAGGCCCCGAACTTCCCCTTTCTTCTTATCCTAGGGTCAAACGAAATCTGCTGCCCGCGAAGTTTTTCCTCCTCCCCAAATTCCCAATATTTAACCGTTGAACAACTTCCTCTCACCACACTTAAGATACCCACGGTACTTTAGTACTTAGGCATCAGCCTTCGTGGACTGTCCCAAGATAAAAAAAGTATTTAAAAAAATGTTAAATATTTTTTAGTTTTTAAAGCATTTTTAAGTGTCCGTAAAGAAAATGTATGTAAAAATTATATATTTACAATAGCCTAAACTTAATGCACCAAAAAGCTAAAAGCGAAGTAAAAATTTTACTAGAACTAGTACCTTTCCTCTTTTGAATGCCTCATCGAATGTAGAAATATCTTTAAAAGAAAAAATTTAACAGCTAAATGTTATAAAATATAAAAATGATGTTTTTTGAACGTTTTTATGTGGACAGACGGAAACGGGCGCTTCTAAAAATTAAAAATGCATGGAAATCATTCATTTGTGCCTTCATAAAAAATGTCCTCAAAGTTAAAAAAAAATCTGAAATGGGCTGGCTTTGCCAATTAGACGATTTCATATGGAATGACTCTTTTACGTTTTAATATTACTGCTTAATAAATTAAAAGTTTACAAGTATTTCCGTATTTAAAATATCTTTGGGGTTAAAATAAAACGTGTTATTAAGAAAAAACATACAATTTCCAATTAACTCTTTACAATAAAATTGGTTTCTTAAAAATATAAAAGAACATAATATTCTTTAAAAGATAATACAAATACCAAGTTGGCGTTTTAAAATAAAATGTAATTCCCAAAAATAAAAAAAAAAATTTTAAATAGTAACAAAAAATTAAATTAAATGTTTAAAAAGGCCTCCTCCTTGGGCTGCTGTAATTTTTTTAAAAAAATTTTTTTAAGTTTTTTCCCCACTTTATTTTTTTGTACGTACCATTTTATAATGTCTACATCGCGAGAATACCTTTTTAAGGCTAAATCTAATTTTTTCCGGGCCCCAGCCAGGTCTATAAACTTTAGGCCTATACTACTTTTTTTAAATATAGCTAGTTCGACCATTGTAAAGCCTGAATGCGGTAAAGCTCTAAATGTAGCCCAAAAACACGTTTTACCCAACATACCGAAGGTTTAAGTTAAAAATTGCCCTTCCAAACCAATTAAACTGAAAGTGGGGAATAAGATTAGATACGCATATAAAATAAAGAAATGTGGCAAGGGGGTGATATGTTTTGCTTTATTTTCCATTCACTTAGAACTCTTTTAGAGATACAAAAATTTTAGCGAAATTTATGGCAAAAATTATCACAAAAATATCACATGTATGTGATGCTCATGCGCATAAATCCTTATTTCATAACAGCTTAAACAGGATTAGTTTAATATAACTTAGAAAAGCGAAAAATAATTAATTAAAAAAAGGGTTTTTTCTTAAATTATGTTAGATATGGATACTTTTGGGTGTGGCAACAGTTAGCTAGTTCCTTTTTACTTTATGAAATATTTCTCAATGACATTACCGACCCCAAAAAAGTTCTGCGTCGTTTTTTGCGCAATTTCTTAAAAAGAAAGAATATGTTTAATATTTTTTGTCGTAAAAATTCTATTAAGAATTATTAAAGTTAATACACAAAATAGGGGGGTGATTCATGAAGATGTCAATATTCAAGTCCCTTTTCAGGTTCAAAAAAACATAAGCCCATAAAATATGGGCCCCAAAGCCTTCGTTTTCGAAATCGGGTGTTAAAATTTTTATTTAAATTTTTATTTTTTAAATAAAATCTATGATAATGAAATTTTTGGGAAAAAATTTGGTACCCGGGATTTTTGGTATAATGGTTCGAATCAATCTTTTCGGCTCCTCGGGGAGTCACCTAAAAATCTTTTTACTATTTTGAACAATCACAATTTTTTGGACCCCCTGTATTCATTTTTAAGAAATTAAAAAATTTTTTTTGTTTTTTCGTAAAAGTTTTTGTTAAAAGTTCATATAAAACAGGTTTCAAATTTGGATAAAAAAATACGAAATCTGTTTTTATTATGGAAAAATTAAAAAAAAATAAAACAAAAATTAAAAATTTAAAAAAAATGTTTTTATTTTCATCACGGTAAGAATCTTTAGGGTTTTTTGAACCAAGCTAATAATTTTTGTTGATTTTTTTTGTTGAAGAAAAAAAAGAATTTAAAAAAAAGGGAGAAAAAAATTTCTAGGTAGTTTAGGAAAAGGGGCCGAAATTAGCAGTGGGAAATGGATTTTTACATGTTGTTCATTATACTTTTTCTACGACCATTGCTTTTATAGCGAAACAAAAAAATATATAAGTATTTTTTCTTAGTAATATAGTCAATCATAATATAGTCATTTTTACTAATAAATAACTTTTTTATTTCTGAATCAACTGTAACTGTAATATTTAACTTATTTACGTTATTCATTTTAAAAAACCAATTAATACATTTTAGTGTCTGTATTGGATTAAATACAATAATCATAAAACTGACGTTTGTAATAAATATGGCGCCCGCCGATGCATAATATACCTTTTTTGTTTAAGTTGTATCCCCAACCCCATTAAAAATGTCAAATTCATCAAACCTTTTCTACTATTCATATAGAATTGAAGATAATTCTTTTTCTTTGAGAGAAAAGTTTTTTTTTGTTTGGGGGTTTTTCCTTATTGCATGAGAAATATTTTATTTTAAAAGCTAGTAACCAGTGAAAATAATGTTAATTTTAGTGCCAGTCGTAGAAAAATATTGTATTCTACTTTCTAAATAAACAAATTATTCACTGATTAAAAATCCAAAATGATTATAAGAAAACTGAAGTTTGCAAGGAAAGATTTTTTTATATTTAACTTATATGTTAGTTTTGGCTAGTTTTATCCAGTTATTCAGTTTTTAAAACCCTACGATTTGGTAATATTTAAAAAAATTTTTTGTTATTTTTTAAAATTAAAATTAATTTTTTTAATAAGGTTTTTTAACCAATTTTAGTTTATTCGTTTATTTTTTTGGGGGAGAAACAGAATTACATAAAAAAACATATTTTAAAGACTATTTTATAAATTGTTTTTGAAATTTTTAAAAAAGGAATTATGCAAAGGTTAAAAAACAAAAACATAGTTCGGTTTGCAATATGAGCAAAAAGGGACTGGATAAGACGGGGGGTTTACGGAAACGCCCCGGTTGACTATTATAGAGCTTATTATTTTGGGGGTGGGGAGAATTACGGTTTTCTTTAAAAGATGAAGAGAGGCTCAAAAAAAAAACCAAAAAAAAAAAAAATTTTTGTGTTTGTAAAAACTTTTTTTTTTGCTGAACGGGGAATCTAAAGAAAATTTGGGGGGTCAGACAGCAAAAAATCGAGAAACCAAATCCGATACGGTACATTTACCGATAGCCTGCTACCACGAAATGTTTGGACTACAACTATATAAACTATCGGAGATTAGATAGAGACAAAAAATTTTATAAAACAAAAAATAGAGCTTTTAAATTGTCCATATAAAAAGTTATAACATTTCTGATAAGATAAATGATAAAGGATATATAAACAAAAATGTAATTTTGAAAAAAAACAGTCTTAAATAGAAAAAACTTTTTTTTTAAATTTTGAATTTTTTTGTTTTTTTTATTATAAATTATTTATTTTATTTTTAATAGTTTGGTAAACAACGGATGTTTGGTTTTTAGCTTTCAAAATAGTTTTTTGTTATTAGTTAAAACGGTTATCACAAGAAATTTTGCCTAGAAAAGGGAAAATTTAATTTAAAATGGTTTTTTCCAACAATTAAAAAAAATACATTTTTTTTAAATTTATGGAAAGCATACAATTTTTAAAACTAATTTTTTTTCAGTGTTATAGTCAACCTCGAAGCCCGGCGTTCCCAGGTTTGACTAATCAATCTTTGGCCCGACTTAAATTTCCCGGGCCCAAAAAAAATTTTCCGGCCTCTGATGAATTTTCGTCAAACCTGGAAAAAAATTTAATTTGGGGCAAACGAAAACCCCCCCTTTTGAAATCTTTGGGGTCAAACCTTGGTTTAAAAAAATCTCAGTTTTTAAATTGGTTAATAAAACGATTGTTTTTTTATTTTAATTTTATTTTGTTGATTTTATTAAAATAAAAAAAATTTTATTCAGGCATTATGACATGCAAAAACGCGTCCACATTTAAATAACCACAACAACCTTAACTAATCAAATAACCAAAACAACCACAATAACCGTAAGATAAACTTATAGTCTGTCAGTCGCTTTTAGAACGTTGGCAAACCCGATATAGATTATTTTATTTCGACGTTGACTAAAAAAATTAGGAACTTCTGGTTTGATAAAAATATTTATAAAGGCCGAAATTTTGGGAAATTTATTTCGGGGTACCCAAAGGTTTTGGTCAAATCGAAAAAAACCAGTCATTCTGCGAAAGTATATCGCCTTTGACTATGACATCAGCAAAACGCTTAGTGGTTCTTTTGTCGTCGTTTTTAGTGATATTGTGTCAGTATATAATAATAAAAAAATTAATACCTAAAAAAACAAATTTTTACTTCATATTGTTATTATGTTGTCTTTATTTGAAATTTTTTTAAAAATTTTTAAATTTCTTTACTTAATAAATAAAATAAATTTTTTAAAATTTAAAAAAAAATATTTTTTTAAAAAGGTTAAAAAAAAATAATAAGACAGATGAAGCCCGAAAATTTGTTAAAAAATAATAAGAAGTTAAAAAAAAAATTGGCAAAAATAGAATTTAAAATTTTCAAACATAAAGGGGGGGGCTTTTTTTTGATAATTTTTTTTTATATTGGGAAAAAAAAAAAAAGGAAAGAAAAAAATTTGGCCTTTATTTATTTTCTAAAGAACCGCAACTGTAAAAAAGATCGTAGCTGACTTAATTTGTGTCGAAAATACAAAACTTTTTTAAATTTTTTCCAATTATTTCAATATACCTTTGTATCTCGGTTGTAAGTAAAGCTTAAAAAGGATTTTTTAAAAATTTTTAAGGGGATAAATATTTTATATCGGATATTTTTTTATAAAAATATGCCCCCCAAATTACCTTTTTTATAGATGGACACCTTGTATGTTGTTTTCCCATAAAATTACCTATTTAATAACTCACACACCGTATATTTATTTATAAATAAATTGGTTATTTGTAAAAATTTAAAAGAAAACCTCATAAGATTTAAATTTTGCACATCCTATTAGATATCCACATTGCAATAAATCATTTAATTCTTAAAATTATTAATTTTACAAAAATATAACATATACTTTTTTAATTACCATTTAATTGCCTCTTTTTTATTTAACTTAAAATTTAATTTAATAACAGCATTTTGTTTAACGAAGTATTCCAGAGTCGTGTTTTTAAATTAATATTTAAATAACACGGAAACATATAATATTATTGAACGTTATATTAAGAGCAAAATTAAAGGGCAAATGCTTTACATATATATTTTGTTAGATACCAAGAAAGAAGGCAACCAATTATTACTACTTTTAAAAGGCTAGATGAAAACCTAGTTATTTATTTTTTTAATCGATTTATACGTTTAAAAAAATAAATAATAAATTTATAATTAAAAGTAACAGCAAACAATAAAACCTTTAAGGGGGAAAAATTTTAAAAAAAGGGGTTAGACTTATTTTTTTTTTTCATAAACCTTTTTTAAAAATTTTTTTTTTAACTAAATAAGAAGTGTAAATTATAAATTATTAGGTAAAATTGTATTTAAAATAAAAAAAAGAATTATATATTATTCTTGTCCCAATAAAAATTCTATTTGAAATTTTACATAAATATGCCATTATCCATTTTTTTAAATTGTAAATACCAATCGTTAAAATTCGAAGTTCACCCTGGAAAATTAAGTTAGTGCATTTAATTTGAAAATTGACCACGAGAACATGCCATCAGATTGGCTTTATTTTCTTCTACAATTCAATACCCTGAAAATTTATTCAAAAAGCGCCACCCTGTATCATCAAATGTTTTTAAAACTTTGATTTTATAAACACGATATTAAACGCAAAAATCAATTATGATCCTTAAAAGTTAAGACGATATAAAGGCAAATTTTCTAAACCATTACAAAAAAAAAAAAATGTAAAAAATTTTTTATGAGACTTAAAAATAATTTGTAAATAAAAATAAGGAATTTTTAAAAGTATAGACGCCAATTTTGACCTTTAAGGTTTGGGCGTAACGGAAACCAAAAAATTGGTTTAAACACATTTTTTTAAAGATTTTTATTAATATATTAAAAATTAAACAAACCTAGCAATACTTTTTTTTTCTTTCAAAATATTTTTTTTCAAACCCCAAATTTAAAATATTTTATTAACATTTTTTTTTAATGTAATTTTAAAATTTTTTTATTGATTTACCCAACTTTGAAGTTTCAAAGAAGTGTGTTTGTTATAATTTTTTTTCTAAAGAGAAAAAATACTGGGTAATCTAGCCAACATGTAACAGCGGATTACGGGTTTAATTTCAAAAAAAAATTTTTTCAAAATTGGGGAAGGGGGTTTTTTGCGTATTAATCCCTTTTTAGGTTTAATATTTTT
>JAHBCN010004683.1:40000-61451 GCA_019359885.1 Listronotus oregonensis | reverse complement strand
CAAATGTCTTAGGGAGCACGATAAACCCCCAATCCTTCTCCAAATCCCCCATAGGCCAGGAACATGCTTTTGACTGAATATTGCTTAAATGCGTTTTTCTTCTTCCCTAGGAGCCGTCTTATTAACTACCGGGGGCAGCCCCATGGGCTTTTTTGCCAATCTCCCATTCCTTTTATATCAATCCTCCCATTAGTCTTGTTTTTTTGTTGTATAACCCCGAGATGGTTGGTTGATATTTTTGGGCTCAAAATAATGCCTGTCTTTTGTGATTCAATGTTTACTTTTTTACAGACTTTTAAAAATTAAAGCCCAAAAAAATTTTCCCAAAACCCCAGTCCCGAAAATCGGAAATAAATATAATCAGACCATCTCAGAAGCAAAGACGTTTTAACAACGAAAAAGTAAAGCCTTCTTGCTCAAATGGCAGTAAAGTTTTCTGGCCCTTTTGAAAAAAATATTAGTCAGAATTTTTTCCAATTTTTTTCCCCCCTAGTCTCTGAAGATGGAATTGTCTCTCCCCAAAAGGGAAAAGGCCGAACTTTTTCCAAACAATTTGCTGCCAATTCTAGTTTGATCCCCTATTAATCTTCCTTTCCAACAGTTGTCCCTGTTTCTCATAAAATGTCCGATATTTTTTAAAGTCAAACAGATAAATATTCTTTTTCTTTAATTAAAAAATCGTCTGGGCTAAACCAGAAACGTTTTAAAAAAAATGTCCCCCGAGCTTGACCATCTTAACTCCCTCTTTCGAATCTTTTACGACACGGGTTTTGGGAAGCGAAAAGTTTAACCTGCCCCAAAAAAAAGGCCCCAAAGTCCCCCTTCAATAAAATTACTTTTTTTTCGTTGTTTGCAAAGTAAGGGAAAAAAATTCATTAATTCCCAAATTTTAAAATTCGGGAAACATGATTTTACATGATAACAATATGGATTCCCACAGTAGACCCACAGCTGATCTTCCCTTTGTTCAAAACTGGAAAAAGCCCCTTGAGTTTCTTGGTGAATCCCAGATCGGGACTTTCCAAAGTTTTTGATCAGGTTCATGATGGGCTTCTTAACAAACTTCCTTTTTACGGTCTTCCACCTAAGCTTTGCTCTTGGTTTTCCATTTTCCTTTCAAACCATATCAGAGTGTAGATGGTCTTCCTCCAGTTTCTCCCCAAATTTGCTGGGGTGGGGCTCAGTGCTGGCACCCACGTGTTTCTTCTACACATTAACGATCTTTCCTCTTCCAAAAAAAATTTCCATAATTTTTGGGACGATATCCCTCCACTCTAGTATTCAATTTTTTAACCACCGTGAAACCTGATTTCGAAAAAACCCAGGTAAAGCAGATATCTCTTTCACAAGACCTCAAATTTATCTTGGATTGGGGCGCCAAAAATCTTGTTAAGTTTAATGCCTCGAAAACACAGTCATGTTCGCTGTCGCGAAAAAAGTCTGAAAATGCTCATTCCTTACATATGAGCGGCCAAGCTCTGCAGAACAAAGAGTCGTTTAATCTTTTCGGCGTTACTTTTGAAAATAACCACAACTGGCACAAACACATTTCATCCATAGCTTCGGCAGCTTCAAAAAAGATTGGATTTCTCTTCCGAGCCAGAAAATATTTCTCTTCTTCCAATCTGTACACTCTGTATGTATCCCAAATCAGACCCTCTTTAGAATATTGTTCTCATGTCTGGGGAATGGCGTCCCCTACAACACTTAGCATTCTGGACTCCATTCAAAGAAGAGCTGTTCGTCTTATTAATGATCCAACGCTCACAGAAAGGCTTCCTCTTCTTGCCCAACGTCGAGCTGTAGGGGATCTGTCGCTCTTCTATAGATATTTTTACGTCTTCTGCTCGGAGGAGTTGGCCAGTATAGTTCCTTCTCTGGCAGCTCCCAACAGAGCAACACGTAGTGCAACTTATATGCATCCTTTTACAGTTCAGTTAGAAAAGGTTCGAATTCCCGCTTTCTTTGGGTTTCCTTCAACCCTAGAGTGTCAAGACTATGGAACCTGCTGCCCGAAGTTTTTCCTTTCTCCTCCCAAACTCCAAAATTTAAGTCCCGTGTGAACAAACTCCCTCTACTACACTGAAGACACCCACGGTACGTTAGACTTAGCATCAACCTTCGTGGACTGTCCCAAGATAAAAAAAAAAAAATTCGCACAGGATATGGTAGGCTGTTTCTTCCCCTCGTTGCACATTTTGCAACTGTCCCCATTGTATGAGCCTAAAACTTGTGTAGGTGTCCTTTAGGTTATCATGCCCTGTTAGCAACCCTACTGGTTCCCACTTTGTCTAAGTATTTTTCCTTCGTTCTTTTGGATGTGCCTCTTATGAAGCTTTTCCATGTCTTATTCTACTGAGGTTTCCCAGTATCCCTTTTTGTTTGTTTCGGACCATTCCTGGTTTGCCCTCGTGCTGTGGTTTTGGTCTTTTCCCGGTTCTGGCCCAAATATGGTGTGGATGATTCCTGTCTTGCTGCTCATCGCTTTCTCGTTTTCTTCTATCCCGAATGTCCTGGTACCCACCAGAGAGTTCTCTGTTGCGTTCTTTCCCGGACTTCCAGTTCTTTGCATTCCCATGTCAGCTTGGACGTTACCCTTTTTGGGTTTTCTATGTCCCTAGTGACGCCTGGCTGTCTGTTATTATGCAGATCCGCTTGTTTTTATAAGCCCTCCTGTTATTCTCTTTTGCACAGTGCAGTAAAGCTTATATTTCCGTTTGAAATACAGAACTGTGTGTTCCTAGTGGAATGGATAATTGCGAATTCCTCATTTCACTGTACACGCCCTCTCCAGTTCCTGCTCGGTTTTGGAACCATCCGTATACCAGATGATGTCTCCAACCGTGCCGGGGAGGTCGGGTTGCTGCCACTCTCTTCGATCTGGAAATGAGTATTGGGAAATCATCTGGCCTGTTCTCTCGTCCAGGATGTTGCCGCCAACCTAACTTTTTATGTTGTTGTGTCCCAAACTAGCGTAGACACCAGTTGGTTTCTGTTGCAGTCGAAGTAGCTTATTCTTGACTCTCCCATCACTATGAGGTTAAGTGGTGGAAGGTCTAAGAGACACTTCATGGCTGCTGTTGGGGTTGTTTTAATTGCTCCTGTTATAGCTAAGCAAACAAGTCTCTGTACCTTGGCCAGTTCTGTAACAGCAAACAAGTCTCTGTAAGTAGAGGTTGGGAGCGTTTGAGAAGATAGCTATTTGGGAGCGTTTGAGAAGATTTACCTTATTGGTCAAGAAAGAGGCGTGGGGGCGTGACGTCATATCAGTGTTACGTCAGCGTTATCGGTGTTACGTCATCATGGTCGTAGGGCGAACAGTGTGGTTACGTCGTCGTGGGGAGTAGCGATGTTAACATTTAGAGGGCGTGGTCATTGATGGAGCCATCTTCTATCTTGGCGTCATTAAATTAATTAAATAATTTAAAAAAAGTCCATGTAGATTGAACCACCTAGCGCCTCGTCCTGATTCCAACGCCTTAAACCCTGCGGCCACCGGGGCATATTAAATAGTATTGGTTAAATTGCGTATAGTAGAAGAGACGTAAATAATTAGGAATCTTAGGCTACTACTATTTTAGAGCACTGTGCATGTGTTAAAAAATGGCGGCTGTCAGATTATCATGGTCAATTATTAAACAATTTATGGTTCACCGGTAAATAATATCAAAACGAGGGTGTATAACACATATTATGGGGATAGTTACATAATCATTGAAATTAAAATTTTTTCAAATATTATATCACTCCGTGCAGTATAATTTGAATAAGTCCAAAGGGTAATAATTTGTTTTTAAGCCGCGGGTATTAAGTGAGCATCATATAGCGAACCGGCAACAACGCAAATTTTCATAAATAAAGTAAAGCGACAACAGGCGGTCGTCAAGGGGAAATAGTGGTTTTATATTCTAAATGAAGACTAAAAACATCATACAGCAGAAAAAGATTATCAATTTTCATATTATCATTCGGGTTTTAAAATTCCATAAACACATATATTTGCCTAATAAGCGCCAGGTTAAATAATCGCGTAAATTAAAAATCCCACGCTTCTAGCAAAGCAATCTGTGGTAAATAAAAATGAATAATTGGTTCACGTAAACTAAGAGCCCGGCTAATATTTTAAAAATTGACTCGCAACCCCTATAAATTATATTTAAATATATTCCTTAGGCTCTAATGTACCATTAATCAAAAAATCTAACTTTTATGTTATAATTAATAAAAAATCGCAAATTGCATAAAAATCTTGTAATTTTGTTGCCAATGCGTAAAACATTATTTTATTACGGTACTGTGTGACCGGTCCATCATTTAGGAAATGCAAGTTTTCTATTTGTGCGGGAAGGTTGTCAAATATAGGCTGTAAATGAGCCCTTTTTTAATAATGTGCAATAATAAAAGCATTTTAACATTCCATTATTTTCTTTGGTGTAAATCATGAGCGTATGGATGCTTATCTGCTCTCTCGACCCTCCGAAATGGAACGATTGCATTTCTTCAGCATATTTGGTTTGATAATTTTCACTGAAGTCAACATGAATTATAGCATCTTGCTGTGTCAATGTTTCCTTTTTTGCCATATATTGAAGCACAATATTTAGCTCGTGCCGAAGTAAGATTTCGGTGTTGCTTTCTAACTCTAAAATTAAATCTCGGGGGTATATTTGTATTGTGCTTTTTACGCACTTTGTAATTTTCCGCATCATTTTAGTTTTAACTTCTTATAGCTTTTCGTTTTTCTCTGGGTGTCATTTGGTTTACAGTCTTAATAGTTCCCTTCTCTTTTTTTCTTTCATATTTCTTTTTTTCCTTTCCCTTCTGTTGAGAATACTTTTCGGGATCATTTTTTATGCGTTCGTATCTCAATCTTTCTGCCAGACGCTTTTTTTCAAGACGTTCTTCACGAGTTAGTTTTTTTCGGGGCGACATGACCTAAAAAAATAGGAAAAGCTTATTCAAACATTTTGAAAATAAAATTTAATAACTACTACATAGTATAAAACTTACGTAAAACAAAATGTTGGTTTAACGTAAAAAAATATACGTGAAATACTAAGAACTACTTATCTACCCTGGACGTAAAGTCTCTACCCTGGCAACTGATGAAGCAGGGGAAATACGGCAGGGAAGAGACGTTTTTATTTAAAAACTAACACAATCAGAAAAATATGTGTTTTAACAAAAAAGCAAACTAACACGGTAAACTAAGCTAAAATTAAAGTAAATATATATTACAAACAAACCTAAACTGTAAATAACAAGTAAATAAAACTTACCAGTGGAGATACTACAATCAACTGACACGTCTGAGCGAGTCGAGTGCAGAGAAATAGAGAAGAGGAGAAAGCGCTTCAATCTGCGCAAAAAGTCTAATATAGGGCGCCGCCATGGTTGCTTTCGCTTGTCATTTGTCATCATTTGTGCTTGTCATGTCTCATGTCATAATCTTGTTTGTAAACAAAAATTTAATTAAAATGGTTTTGGATGAATAATATTACGTTTTATGAATGAAATTAAAATTTTAAGATGAAAACAATTACCATTATTAAACAGTATACTATGCGGTTTAATAATTTGTATGAATTCAAAAATATTTATGGGTTAGAAGATTTTTTCTTGGTAAAAAGCTCAGAATATTGAAATCCTACATAATGTGTTTTGAATTTTTTTGTAAGGATAAAGAAAGCAGAATACGTTACATATATGCATATAATATATATTACAATTTTTTAATGAAAAAGGCAAGAAGATCCAGGTGACTTGGCAGAAACGATAAATGGAAATGTTAAAAATTGAAATCCCAACTTGTTTCCCCAAAAAGCTTTAATAATTTCCCAATAACTGCGTGCTATCTTTAGAACTCTAAAGTAAACATATCTTTTTAATGGATTCTTTAAAGTCAAATAAAGGCCTCTGTTATTCAAAATTTGTGTACAGTATTTCACACTTTTATGTAAGTGCTCTTATCGAAGGTGTATTTCATAATTTGGTGTGTAAAAAAAGTGTTAACTAATTCTGAATAAACCAGCCCTAAATTAAAAAGAGAATATAGCAAAAAATGCATACAATATAAATGCACCCAAAAGAATTTCCAGCGAGAACATGAAATATGGACAAATAGCATTTTTTAAATAAAATAAATAATCAGTAAATAAGTTTTTTATTTATACACTGTATTTTATGTCAAATGTTTTTTTGCATTAAAAAGTAATTCTTTACGAAATGACACTCAATAATACATGTAGTTGGCCAATTGAACACCTTTATTTTTAAAAGGGTTGTTTAACAATATCTATAATCATATATCATCTTAAGCAGTGATCATAAATGTGAGTTTTTTCTTACTTAAAAAATTATAAAAGGAAGGTCCTATATATTTAAAAAAAAATACCTGCTATATATTAATTTTTTTTTACTGTGAATACTAACCTCTTAACTTATGCACTCGTTTTGTTTACCTATACCATTTTAAACAATGCTCAGGTCAGCTCATTCAGATATCTTTCTTATATACTTTTTTTGAAATTATATTGTAAAATTAAACATAAATTTCTGTTTCCTGTAAACTAATCTTATTATTTTATAATTTAAGAAAATTTTTTATCGATGTTTAAATATTGTAGATCAAAACACATTCTAATTGAACAAATTATTTCATAATTAGTTTATATTTGGCTGCTGCAGAGACAAGTGGAATGATTAATATGTGGCAATTGCAATACTAAGATACCATAAAATAGACACAATCATGTAAGTTCACACTCCTCTGAGAATAGAAAAGTGACATTCTTACACTTTAATCCGGTAGGTTAGTTTGCAAACTATTGGGTTAACAATAAAACAAGATTTTTTTATTAATATTTTTATTGGCCATTAAATGGAATCAACTGGTTTTTATTTCTTATTCTTTCCCTTGAATAGTTTTGGTATGGTTTTTTCGCCATGGAATTGGTGATAATTGGTGGGTCCCGGGTGAAATGCCATCAAAAAAGCAAGATAAATTTTTCCAAAATTTTTCCTTGTCCTATATGTTCATTATCCAGGAATTTTTTAAAACAAATGTATTCTGTTTCGACCAATTGTTCATTAGCATATATCAACCATTTTTTTAAAAAAACTTCCTCTTTTGAAATCTAAAATTAAAATATTACATGTAAATTTTGTTGGCTCAAGTATGCAAAATCAAGAGCCTAAACTATTATAATGTATGTTATCTTATAAATTACAATAAAAACTATTTTAGCTTTTTAAATTTTTCCCAGGTTTTTTTTTTACCCAATAAAATATTTTCACTATATAAAAGGGGACTTAAACGAAAATATCTTCTCTTACTATATCTTCTGGAACACCCTTTCACGCAACAAGACATAGTTCATTAAACTAAATTAAGGCATTATAAATGGAACACTTAACTAAAATAAAACGAAAGATACTAAGCCAAATCCAACGACCTGTCAAAAACTAATCCAAAAAATAAACAAAACATTTACGGAAAAGTCTTGTTTTTACGACAACCCTTTTTTTCCATGGAACAACAAAAAAAAAACAAAAGTCAATTTTGATTTGACAAGTAGAAGCAACCATGGCGGCTCACTGCCCTCCCCGTAAATTGGGTGCGCATGGTCAAACGCTTTCTCCCCCCTTTTATTTCTCTGGTCAGTGGCGTGGTCGAATTATCCGCCAATGAGAGCACGCGAGTGGGTCCCGGGGTTTATTGCTAAATTCACTTCAAAACAAATGCCCCGCTTTTAAGTTTGCAGCGTCAATATATTTTGGCGGCATTTTTTAAAAGAACGAAAAAAGTGCAGGGGACGAGACTTAAAATACGAGGGACAAAAACTGCGTTTTTTTTTTTTTAAAGAAAATAACAGTAATTTTAAAATTTTTTTTAAAAATTTGTCATTGTTATTTATGCTACTTTATGTAATAAATAACGCTTAGATGTTTAATGAATTATAATGTGTTAAATTTTAAAGGTTTGTTACAGAATACTAAAGGGGCGGAGGGGGGATACTTTTTCTAGGTAAACATGAAGTGGTGACCAAAGTTAGCTAATTTAGGTATTTCAATTTATTGGTAAAAAAGTATACACTACTTATTATTAAATATGTTTGATATTTCCCGCAAATTTTCAAATTATGTATGATATTTTAATCTTGCCGTCGATAGTCCCTATTAACGTAGAAGCTCCCATTTTTAGTTTTGGTGTTTGTTTTAAATCACTATTCTTTTTTTGGAATGTACAGGTTATTTACATTTAATTACATATATGTTATAATACATTATATATACATGGGTCTTATTAAAGTTAAAATTTGATAAAAAAAAATTGGTATTTGAGGTTTAAAGAGAATAAAAATTATAATGTCATCAATTTCACGCCTCGAAATTCATGAATTTCTAGTGCGCCCTGTAAATCAATAAAATAATATGATACCAATTTGGCTTTTTACATTTTTATATAGAAGTTAAATAGTTTATATCAGCGAAATTTAGGATTGATTTTTAATAAAAAAAATACTAAAATGGAAAGAACTGGCCTTAATTTTTGTCGATCAGATGGAAATATCTTCAAGACCTCAGTGTATTCACAGAGGGTTCAGTGGTAAAGTCCAATATTCTTACGGAGTTTAGGTTTCGGCTTGCTCGTAGCTTATGGTGATCCATGACAATGCTGGACACAATCAGAGATCTCTTTAGAAAACAAATCCACAATGAGCCGTGATACAATGCTTATAGTCCTCTCAAAAAAACCATCTCCTCGGTGAACCCTAGAATACATCATTGCTCTATGAGCACCAAAACGTGTCCATATAGTGATAAAAGAATAACTTTACGAGAAACATATCTCTATTTTCAAGGGATTCCTTTACCAACGTCCATCACGTCAAAAACAGTCACGAAAAAGATTTTTTTTCTAGTATTAAAAATCAATATACATTTCAAATATTGACGTCTCGTTAAATATTAAATTCAATTCTTACTGCAAGATGACTTAATCTCCAAAAATTTTACAGGATGATTTAGATTTTTGCAGCCGACTCTTTCACGACACGACTTCACATGTTGAGGACCCTTGAAAAAGTACCCTTGTTCCTGACATCTCTCTCTGACGTTTCCCATAATCGTGTTCGGTCTAGAGCATTTTCGGTTTAAGTCATGCAGTGCGCACTCGAACACCTTTTCGGCTCGGCCCTTGATCTGTTTATTCGCCAAAAAGAAACCATTTTTGATCACAATCCTACGATTACTACCAGTTTTAAACGAAAATCGATGTGTCGCTTAAATTCGCCTTAGAGAGATTGACTTATAAGAAAATCGATATTTTGACAATCAGCTGATATTTACCAAATAAGAAATTTAAACTATTGATTTAAATAACAATACATAATTAGAAAAGGTCCTGATATTCAAAGTCAACATAAATCAAGTTAATATAACACTCACTGTTTATGGATGGAATAATTCAGTAAACAACTTCTTAGGAGATTACAATGTACTTTTCTAAAATTTTCTACAAGATGATAATGCTTTGCCGTTCCAACTCGAAAGAATTCAAACAGCATATTACTTACAGTAAGTTTTACACTCATTCCGCATTCATATTGGTTGAATCATCATTTCTTATTATTTCAGAAAATTTTACAATTTTAAAGTTACGTGCAAAAAAAATAACACTAAATAAAAAATATTCTCGTTTTTAGATGTATTTCTTCATCCAACAAAAATTTTCTCTTCTTTGGAATAAATCGCTTGTCATTAGGAACATAAAGTCCACCCTTGTTCCTAAAAACCTAAAAACAATTCTTAAGCACGCAATGCTATTATAAGGGATGCCCACAGGATAAGCTCTTTTTTCCATTGAAAACATTTTGAACCCATTCCCTTACTTCTCGTGAATTGTGTGCAGGACAACCATCCGTTTGAAACCAAATGTCTTGATTGTCAGGTGCAACTTTTCCCCAAAGCCGGGGCCCCCTTGATTTTGTTATAGTTCTAAAAAATTTCTTTTCCCCAATTGTGATTCAAGAAAAAAAATCCAATAATCCGATGTCCAATATACCCGCTAAACGTTTACTTTTGGGTCATTGGTCCTTGTAGATACAAATCTGTGTTCATTTTCTTTGCTTCAAAATATCTGATGTTTTGAAGTTTGGTTCATTGTTTAATGTGAAGGTGCATTCGTCGCTAAAACAAATATTGCGTAAGAAGTCCCTATCGTTATTCGCCATTTCCATAACTTCAAAACAAAAATCTGCTCTTCGGATCTCATCGCCTTTCCTTAATTCCTAATGTCTTTGATATTTGTACGGATGATATTTATATTTCTTTAATTTGCGTAGTACTGTGCTGTGATCCTTTCCTACTACATTGCCAAGAAGCCTGGTGCTAATTTCTTTATTTTCTTCTACATGAAGTAAAACATCTAAATCGGCATTATTTTCTTGAGCTCTTCCATCGAGTACATTATTATTTTGCTCTAAGCAGTTGCATTTATTAATAACATGATAATCAAAGTCAACATAAATCAAGTTAATATAACACTCACTGTTTATGGATGAAATAATTCAGTAAACAGCTTCTTAGGAGATTACGACTAACTTTTCTAAAATTTTTTAAGAGATGATAATGCTTTGCCATTCCAACTCGAAAGAATACAAACAGCATATTACTTACAGTGAGTTTTACACTCATCCCGCATTCATATTGGTTTAATCATCATTTCTTATTATTTCAGAAAATTTTACAATTTTAAAGTTACGTGCAAAAAAAATAACACTAAATAAGAAAATAACAATATACATGTGAGATACGAGTAGAAGCAAGGATCTATTATTTATGTATAAAGTAAATAGATATTATACATAATATATCCTTTTATTAAAAAAATTAAATAAAATAGCATTTTACTTAGGATAGAAAGGTTTGTAATTTTAAAATGCTATAATATATTCGCTGGATCACCCGGTAAAATTGACCTTTTAGGCTAATCTCGTTTTTAGATGTATTTCTTCATCCAACAAGAATTTTCCCTTCTTTGGAATAAATCCCTTGTCATTAGGAACATAAAGTCCACCCTTGTTCCTAAAAACCTAAAAACAATTCTTAAGCACGCAATGCCATTATAAGGGATGCCGGCAGGATAAGCTCTTTTTTCACAAAAACAAAACGATTGGGGGTAATCAACAAATCCGCACATCATTTTAAGATTGCCCGGAAAAAAGGTTTTCAAACGCATGTTTATGCGCGAAGATAAAGAGGATCGTTTACTGGAAAAACTAAATTTTCATGTATTGTTTAAGTATAATTTGTTCATATACCATTACTAAAAGCATTAAATTAATTCTCGATATTAATAAAATTATTGTTTTATTGAGATTTATTTATTTATTTGAGATTTATACACGGCGACTCAGATTTTATTTTCATATATAATATCACAAGAGAAAAAATTTTGTCGGCAAAATATTCGAAAGGTATGAATGAAAGTTTGTTGCTTGGCAATTTCGCGAGATTTTATCAAAAATTTCCTGAGCGAAATTACCGAAAAGCAACAAACTTGAATAAAACCTTGAGAACAATTTTCTACATAATTTTTTCAAGTGGTATTTCGTCATGACTATTTCACTAAGGAGATTTTAAAAATAAACAGAACCAGAATTATTTTATTTAAAAAAATTGCCATCGAAACAAGTAAACTAAAAACTACCTAATTATTTATATAAATGGCAATTATAATAATTATTAGTTTGAGCGAGGGTTTTTTTCAACCACAGCAGATTGAGTTTGTACCTGGACCTGAGTACTCGTAGAGGTCAAAGCTTCATTTTCCTTATTTTGTCGCAAATTGTTAATTAAATTTAGGTATGCTCTGGATTAGCTAAGATATGGTTTAAAGAGTTGGTACTAGAATTTCCTGTGAGCTTAATAGCTTCTTGATCACCAACTCCATTTTTTGTTAAAGTAGAGATTGCAGAAGATCGATGGGAATGATTGGTAATTTTAAATTTTTTTGTATCTAAGCCAATTTTTTCAGCAGATTGTTTTGTCCACTTTGATAAGGTATTTAAGCCCAAAGGCATGTTTTTGTACCATACTCCTTTTTTCCAGTTGGGATGTATAGTTAAAAACAATCGCTCTGTGGTCAAGTGAGGATTAGTTGCTCTTTTTTCCATTAATTTCAAATATAATCTGACTGGACACAGGTTTTCATTGGTTCTGTTTCTTACTAGCCATTTACTTTTTGTTAAACTTTTAAGCCTCTTGGGAAGTTTCGAACATATGGGATTATATTCAACCCTTCCAGAGAAGTTGCCTAAAAAAATTAATCTTTAAGCAAACAAAATAAATATAACAATTATTTAGTTACCTACCCTTGAGGTCCAATTCTTTTGAAAATACTGAATTTTACAATTAACGGCTTCTGTTCCACGCCAGGCAAGTTCAAAGGAACAAATGTGGAAAAATATTTTTGTAATCCGTCTGGATTGTCCTCGTCGTAACATTTGACCATTTTCAAAAGATCTGTAGTGGTAAATGCTTTTAACTCACTTTCCTTTTTCAGGCCCTGCCTAAGTTGCCGACGCTTTGCATCTCGTGCCAATCAGCTGATTTAAATATTATGTCCTAAAATGGATCCACTTTTTGCCAAATTCTTTGAAATATTTTTCTTGCACCATCTGTGCCACTGTATTCCACAAGGATTTTATACTAGACTCTTTGTAGCTTCCATTTCTTTTTCTTCATGAATACCCATAATTTCTAAAATTTTGGCCAAATCTTCTGACGAAGTATCTTTTTTCCAAATTGTAATTTCTTTCCTCAAGAAATTGGGAAAATTGTTCCCAAGCAGATTTTTTCGATTTCGCCGTGTTATAAGGGATCGTGTTATGAATTGCTTTTTCGATCTCAGTAAATGAATTACTTCCAAATCTGTTTTCATTGTTTGAACTCATTTTTTGACGATAATTCAAAAATTATGAATGAAAAATATCAGTTTGACAATGTTAAAAAATTGTCGCTGAAATACCATGTTGTTGGTTTTGTCCAGGTAGCAATATTTTCAGCTGGATACTGATTTTATTGCCGATGTAATACATTCTAGTGAAATAGTCAAAAATAAACGTACGATTATACTTAAAACAAGAAAAATGTCAGAATTAAAATTAAAAATTAAATTTTGCTGTAAACTCTACTACACTAATTTGAAAAATGGTCTTAGTATTTTTTTTTGCAAAAAAAGAACGGAAAAAGCAGTTTACTTTAAGTACATAAAATTGGATTTAATTTTTTTTAATATAAAATTAGGTAGGTACTTATACCGGGTGGTGCATCGCCAGACTGGCCATAGAAAATCCCATGTAAATTTTGATACATTGAAATATTGGCTCCCCTATTGAATTTACAACAAAATTGTATTAGACTATTTTGAAGACGTGGATAAGATTAGCTCACATTCTAAATTTCTTTTTTTTCTGATACGGCAATTAAAAGTTATTTAAAAAAAACTATTTGTAAAATCGTTACATCCTTAATGAATCCACCAGTAATAAATAAAATGTCTTGTCAACTTTTTAATTGACGTTTTACTTTGTATTAGTTATTTTAAAATGTTTTACGGTATTGAAGAGAAAATAACAATGATTAAATGGTATTACATGGAAAATAGTTATCGAAGAGCATCTGACATGTTCTCTACGTTTTTTCCTGACAGACACATTCCAAGTAAGACAACAGTTCAAAATATATTTCATAAGTTTGAGACAAAAGGTACTGTTATTAATAAATCCAACTGCTTAGAGCGATATAATAATGTACTCGATGGAAGAGCTTAAGAAAGTAATGCCGATTTAGATGTTTTATTTCATGTAGAAGAAAATAAAGGAATTAGCACCAGGCTTCTTGGCCAAGTTGTAGGACAGGATCACAGCACAGTACTACGCAAATTAAAGAAATATAAATATCATCCGTACAAATATCAAAGACATCAGGAATTAAGGGAAGGCGATGAGATCCGAAGAGCAGATGTTTGTTTTGAAGTTATGGAAATGGCGAATAACGATAGGGGCTTCTTACGCAATATTTGTTTTAGTGACGAATGCACCTTCAAATTAAACAATGAACTAAACGTTCAAAACATCAGGTACTGGAGCAAAGAAAATGAAGACAGATTTGTATCTACAAGGACTCAATACCCTCAAAAGGTAAACGTTTGGGCGGGTATATTTAGACATTGGATTATTGGACCTTTTTTCTTGAATCATAATTTGGGAACAGAAACTTTTTTAGAACTATTACAAAATCAAGTGGGGCCGGCATTGGAAGAAGTTGCACCTGACCATCACGACATTTGGTTTCAAATGGATGGTTGTCCTGCAATGGACTCACTATAGGACCAAATTACACCATAAATTGGCCAGCTAGGTCTCCTGATCTTTCGCCAAACGACTTCTTCCTTTGTGGTCATATTAGAAATATTATTTATACAAATTTGAGTTATCAAAATTTAGAAGAATTAAAAGTTTAAATTTCAGCGGCGTGCGATCGACTATCGGCATTTCAACTTTATAATGTAAGAACTGAATTTTATAACCGTTTAGGATATTGCCTAGCAGTAAACGGAGGTCTGTTTGAGCATCTAATTAAAAAACATATTTAGTTCAATGTAATAACTTGTATTTATGAAATCATTTTAACCATTATTTTCTCTTCAATACTGTAAAACCTGTTGAAATAACTAATACAAAGTAAAACGTGAATTAAAAAGTTGACAAGACATTTTATTTATTACTGGTGGATTCATTAAGGTATGTAGCAGCTATGCAACGATTTTACAAATAGTTTTTCTTAAATAACTTTTAATTGCCTTATCAGAAAAAAACGAAATTTAGTATGTGAGCTAATCTTATCAACGTCTTCAAAATAGTCCAATACAATTTTGTTGTAAATTCAATAGGGGAGCCAATATTCCAATGTATCAAAATTTACATGGGATTTTCTATGGCCAGTCTGGCAATGCACCACCCGGTATATGTCTATTCAACGAGTTTTAAGGGGACATAGACGATGTTTTATTTATGGCCATTCTTTCAGCCGAAACTGCAGTCGTTATTCAAGTAATCAATCTACTGAAACTTTGGGGACCATAATAAAACAATATAAAAAAGTTGTTAGACTTTTATGAGTAGGGGGAAATATATCACCTTCCACTGTCCACCAAATGAGCTTTATATCTCTTAGATCTTTGAGGTCATTTAAAATTAAAAAAAAAAACAGGAAAGGTGGGCTGGATCTACTTAAAGTTCCGCGCATGGGTAAAAATTATAATAGCTGTCACTGGTCAACTATCACCTGTCATATGTTAAAAACCATATGGTTCTAGAAATTAAATGCGCGTAGGATAATTAGCCAGGACCTAAAATGAGCGAATGCGTTCTTTATTTAACTTAAGCGGTTCGAAAGTTATCGACTAAAATCGAAATTAAACCTTGATGATGATGAATTGGGGGGCAGTTTATTGTTTTTAAATTTAGAGTAACGTCATACAGCAGAGCTGGAGTTATCCAAACTCCAGCGACTAGCATGTCTCTGTATAACGGGAGCTATTAGAAGCACTCCAACTGCAGCCATGGAAACCCTACTAAGCCCCCCCTCTTGGTATAATTATTAAGGCGGAGGCGAGGATTGGGGCATACAGGCTGAAATGCAACGGCAACTGGTGCTCTGGGCCTGCCCTAGGACACGCCAAAATAACGAGCAGTATCACAAACTCAATATTTGAGATGAGCAGTGATACAATGCCAAAACGGATAAATACACACAGACCATACAAAACCCAGCTTACCTGGGGCGGTAGTGAGCGATCTCCTGGTCAGTCTCGAAATTTGGTTTGGTATACCGATGGATCCAAGACTGACAATGGAGCCGGCGCAGGAATACATGGTATGACCCCTAGGTTTAATGCTTATGCTTCCCTGGGGAAATATGCCACTGTTTTCCAGGGGAAATATATGCCCTTGAACTTTGTCTGCGGGGAACTTGAGGAGGGAGATTAAGGCAGGGACATTACTATCTTTCTGATAGTCAAGGCCATAAAAGCTTTTGGGATCTCAACAAGTCAACTAAAGGGGTTGGTTTTTAACTGTCTGCAATGCCTCCTAAACCTGGCTAACCACAACAAAGTTACACTTCCTGGGTGCCGGACACAGGGGAATACAGGGCAATGAAAATGCAGACTCCCCCGGCGGGAAGCTCCGCAGCAATGTTTGTGGGTCCTGAACCTGTTTTGGAATCCCGCCCGGGTTGTGGTACATGACTCGGTGGTTTAAACACAACATCATCATACTGGAACCACATTCCAAGGCAAAAACACACTAAATCAACGTTGGAATCACCATCGAAAGCATTGACAAGTGAACTACTAAAACTAAATAGGAATCAGATTAGAATAGTGACAGGATTAATAACCGGACACTGCACCCCTAAGAAAACATTTGCACACTATGGGCATCTAGAGAAGAACCCATTTGCAGACTATGTGACGAAGAGGGAAGACACAGCCTCTCACATCATATATGAGTACCCTGCACTTACATACTGGAGGAGCAAATCAAAACCTCATGGCGGACACTAACCACCAGGAGGCTGGAGACCAGAAAAGAACAGTAAAAAGGGCTACTACACCTGTCTAAGGTGTCAAACCTTTTTTAACTGAAACAAATACACAAGAGATACAACAAGCCCTGTAGGCTGCAGTGTCGAGGCGGACAAAACCTCAACTTGTGTATTTAGATTATCAATCAATCAATCAATCAATCAACGTCATACCAATCGAATAGTAAAAACCGCATGTTACTATCTTATTCCGTAAGCGATGAGAACGATAACTCAAAGGTAAATCGGCCATTATGATCTTAGTATTGGGGCTGAAGAAACGAAATAGAAATAAAGAGATAGTTGTCGACGTTTACAGATCCTGTAAATGATGAATATGTAACAAGTTGGTCGTAAAGAATTAAAGAGTATGCATTTGTGTTAGCGGGAAAGTTTTCTTTTGTTTCAGTCTCCAGTCTTATATAAATATTACCAGTATTTAGTAGTTCATTCTGTTTTAAACAATCAATTACATTTAAAGGTGCATTCCTTTTAAAGTTTTTGGGAGTAAAAAGTAGTTCGATCTTTCCACCGACACCAAAGTCCAGGGAAGTTGTTTTATAATTGGTACTACAGAATTTTTTCCGAGCTCCCAACTTCTAAAACCAATCGGTTTTACTTTAAAAGTTCTAGCCGTTCATCTTATACTGTTATATGTGGTGACTTTTAAACAATCTTATCAATATTAACCCCTACATTTTCACTCTCAGCAGTGTTAATAATAGCATTTATGTCAAAGAGGCTTCTTACTAACACCAGTTCGTGCTAAATATTTATGATTATCTTTTGAAAATCTTCAGCATATCCTGGTAGTGTTCTTAGCGAAACACAAACATTTAAACTTCAATATCGCAAGTCATCATTATCAATTCTCCAACAACATTTTTATATATTTACTTAACTTATAACCATTGTAAAAACTATATCCGTTTATGGTTGCTGCTATTCCAGGATATCTAATCTAGTAAATAACAAGTTTGGCCGTATTTAAAACTGCTGCATCACCTTTTTTTTTAAGTCTCCCTTCTGGATAAATATGGCTCGTCCAGATGGGGTGTATATATCGGTTTGTTATACCGGTACGCGAATTTCATCATTAGTTTTAAAGGAATTGGTGTACGGATAATGACTATATCTTTCAATTTTTGTAATAGAATTATCAAAGTTCCCTAGTTCCAAGATGATCGATAAAGACATTCAGCGTCGACTAATGGAGGCATTCGAAAACAAACTTTGTCTTAAAGAAGGAAAAAGTGGTATCTCCCCCTTTTTAATAAAATTTCGATATGGCACTAAAAATACAGTATGGTTTTTTTGAGGGTTTTTTAAATTTTCCCTTAACATCGGGAAAAATGCCGACAACTATATGCTTGTTCCTATTTTGTTCCTTCAGCCCCAATACAAAAGGTCACAATGGCCGATTTCCCTTTTAGGGCCCGTTCTCATCGGCAAATTTTAAAACACTGTAGTGCCCTTATCGTCTAAGACGGGCAACAGGCGGTTTACACTATTCGATAGGTATGAATACTTAAATTGAAAAAAAAATGCAATTCAAGCACGCATTCGCACATCGATTTTAGGGTTTTATATACATATGACAGGTGACCGGTTAATGTTACAAATGACAGCAGTCATAATTTTGGCGCATAATGGGACTTAAAAGTAGGTTTAGCCTACGTTTTCCCATTTTTTTAAAATTTTTAGTGACGTCAAAGATCTTTACAAGCTCCACCGGGGACGGTGGCAGGTGAACCCCTAATCCCAGTACTTTTGGGAAAACCGCGATTTAGGTTTACGTTTTGTTCATCTTAAAAAAAATTTCCCAGGCAACCTTGGTATTTCTGCGGTTTATTTTCCCTTATACCACGTTTGCTTTTGGTGGTCTAAAAGTTTTGCTTCAGTGCGCCCTTCCAGTTACGGCTGATACCCCGGGGGAAAAAAAATGTACTGACTGATTTATATAGTTGTCAAACGGTTTTAATATAAATAAACGGCTGTATCCTTAAAATTTTTTTTAGACACCTTAAGAGTGCATTTACGCTACACCTTAGGGGGCGGGCGGGGCGGGGGGGTGGGTGGGTACTAACAAACCCCACACCACAATTTTCTTATAGCCGATTAAAAATATTATATTTTATTTAGGTTCTTCCAAATTGGTGTATCGATGCGATGTTGTTTCCGATTGCAAGCCTACAGGAGATAACGTTTTACGGTAACTATTTTTCACTTAAATGACATAAATTGTACACCATTTTAAAGGTAAGGGAAAAAATTACAATTTCAGTCCGTACGACCATTATCAGTTACTACACGCGGCTATGCATTTTAATATTCTTTGTATAAAGGTTTTGGCATTCCTGAGTTCCACGAAATTTTCAATTGTGCAAAAATCTACTTTTTGCTTTTCTAGTACAACTCTAAATATAGACCCGTTAACAAAATCCAAACTAAAGAACGAACCTATAGAATGATAAGTTTTCTTAATATTCCAGGCTGGATAATTAAAAATGCTGCAGAGCATTTGAGCAATTTTGAGCTGGGAAGAATTTTTAATGAAAATTATATAGAACAAATAAAGAGGCAAAAATGTTGTATGCGAGTCAGTGTAAAATGTTCTTAAAAATCAGCTTTTGGTACTTTTCTGTGACTAAAAGAAGTGAGCGTAAAGTGGCTTAGTTGAGTGTTTATGAGAATTAAAAATGAATTCTATTTAATTTTTCTATCAATAAAAACAACTTTGTTATAAATAAGAGTTTAAGAGTGTGTGAAGAGCAATACTGTAGAACAAGAAATTGTCCAGGCGTGCAGAATTACAGGGAATAGAGAGTTATTTTGCATTATAGGTTTACCTCAATGAATAGTAGGTCAGCGACCGGACTTCATAATTCTGCATTCTCCTATAAAGTTGATCATCAAAATATCAATTAAACATTACTGTTTTTTTTATCAACTGTTTCGGTTCAACTGATACTACCATGAATAACGATATTGTGTAATATTGGATTTTGTATCATCTGATATAATATGGGAAGATGAGTAGCGCCACTTACGGCCTTCTATTTAAATGGTTGATATTTTGGAGTTTTGTATTTTAAAATCTTTGTAAATAATCAGAAACGAATTTTTAAATAAATTTCGACTTATTGTGTAGCTGTGCTTATCACCAATTTTGGGATAGAAGAACAAAGTGGTTTAAATGGTTTAATCTAATCCTAAGATTCTGGATGTACATAAAGAGTACAATTTTTATATTCACTTTTGGAAAAGCTTATACTAATGACAACAAACATTCATGAGATGAGAATAACAGTGGTTAAGCATGTTTAGTAACGCTGGTACCTGGGTATCCATTGTGCAATCTGTTAAATGATATATACACTCCTACAGTATGTCGAGCTTAAAGGTCGATAATGTAAGTTTAAGAAACCACAAAATCAATTCTTTTTAAACAAATATAGAAAACTAGGAACTTTAACGTAAATTGTACTTTCTTTCATTCAATTAGAGGAGACCTGTATATATTAAGTGTGCCTGGTCTGCCAGTAATTAATAATTTTGATCCTTTTAAAGAATGTGTTTTCAAATAAAAATTACCTAAATGTAAACCCTTATTTCTTTTCAATAATCCACAGAAATACAAGCATTATTGGAAATCGTCTAAAAGATAGTTAAGATTGCCCCTTCCCTTACTTTTACTGCTATTTCCTATGAAATTTTCATTATTTTGTATTCATAATTGATATATTATTTATTATTTTTCAGTTACCTTAGTTACAAATCTCATAAAGCACTAATTTAATGCCAAAAATACTTACCTAAAGTAAAAGATGCAGGTATGTTACCCTTGGATTTGCAAGACAAAACCATACAACCTCAATCATTTTGTTACGATATTATAAGTAACAAAAAAATAAACAAAACTTTGCAACTTGAAATTGTAATCGACAAAAAAATTGAGCATGCCACTGCCGGATTTTATCCAAAATTCTACAAACCTTACTTATACTTACTTTTTCTGTGTTTCTGCTAAAGGCTGGTTAACACCCTGTACCTCCGAGACAAATCAGGTTAGCTGCGATTTGTTTCTGCAAATTGAGGAGTTGCTTTAGAATATTCAAGTTAAGAATGTGTCATCGGATTACCCAGTATATTGGAAATTCAGGGTTCACTAGTCATGAATCCGAAGTCAGATTTAAAAAGTTTGATACCTCCATCTTCCAAAAATTTTCGGAGGTTTTAGCATCAAAGTATGAGGCCAATAAAATTGAACTCTCTCTTCTTCAATGATTGAATTACTGTAGGTTTGGAACATGGAGAACAGTCTGTGATCAGCCAGTCTCGGAATTGCAAATATCTACTTCCCGGTTTTCTAGTTTAATAGACAGTAAGCAGACTCTCGCTCTGATTTGAAATTCCACATATTTGAACATTACGGACTCTGGAGAAATCATCATAAATCCTAATATACTTTTAAAATATCAAATTCTTTTTAAGACCGCACGCCAATGGTAAATAAAAGTGTTCACAATCCCATATACTTTATTTTTTTTAATAAAAATTTAGAAAATCGCATAATTAATAACTGAGATATCGGTTATATATATATATATATACCCTATATATATATATATATATATATATATATATATATATATATATATATACTATATATATATATATATATATATATATCAGGAAACTAGAGTAGTGGGTGTGCAGTCTTGCTTATTGAAAGGATTGGTGGCCTGGGTTAATGAAGCTGACCTTTGTTTTGTCAAGCTTTCGAGGTTTGTGT
>JAHBCN010004683.1:0-37500 GCA_019359885.1 Listronotus oregonensis | reverse complement strand
TATATATATATATATACATATAAATAAACAATACTTAAAATAAACGATTTTCTAAGGTATGTAACAGCAAAAATATTTTAAAGCATCGTCAGAGATATATACATTTTTGGGTAAAATTTGCCACACTTTACGGACACCATAGTTTTCATGAATTTTGCATGCTGGGGGTTTAGGTGCTGATCAAGATCTTAAAATTAGTTTTTCAACCTCTGGTTCGGAGTTATAAGGCCTCGAGTGGACCCAAAGCATCAAAATGAACATTTTAAAATTCTGCCTTCTTGAAACTGATTACCACCAAATGGAACATACACCAGTTAGACACCCATATTAAACAGATACACTAAAATTTACAAAAGTTTTTATTTTGCTTATTTTAGTAAAAAAGCACCTAAAATAAATCCAGTTTTTATATCTTGATGACTTCAGTATAATCAAATGACAGTTATACATCACATATCTTCTCCTTCCACAAGGTACACAGAAAAGATGGATTTATTTAAGATAATTTTTACTTATAATAGACTTGATAAATTATTGTAAATTTCAGTGTATTTGTTTAATATATAAGTGCCTAATTAGTGTATGTTCCCATTGTTGTGTCAGTTTCAGAAAATTCCACAGGTTAGGTCCCTTGGAGGCCTTATAAAAACCAGGATTACCAGCGGAATCATCAGCGCTGCGCTGTCGCCGGCGTGTTAGAACCCATTTGTAATAACGCCTGACTTAAGTTGGTTATTTGAGTGATCATCTTCGACTGGTATATTGCAGGCAAATAATAATATTATGTCAAAGTCAGACCGTACGTAATATTTCACCTAGGAGCTGTAAAAAAGAAGCAACGCCCTAGAGGCCTACAAAACTATAATAAATAAACAATAATTATCTTCATTTAAGCACATTTGTGCAAATGAAACATACTTACACAATATACTTAGCTATCATAATAAAAATTATTTTTTAAAGTAAAACATTGCAGTGATATTTGCAATTTTCGACTGACGGAAGGTTCCCATTTCCATACCCCACCGCAGTTGCTGTGTTACTTAAAGTAATACTTTCCCAACTACGAGGAAGCATTAGCCAATTTGGGCTTTCACTATCATCCACGTACCCTCGTGCTACCGAAGAACTCTTCCAGCCTCCCAACCTCATTAAGCTCTCAGACCCTCCCACCAACTCAGATAAGATTGTTGCTGCTGTCTTAAACAATGACCTGTGTGCCTTGCTTGAATCAGGTAAACCCAAATGTCCCAGCGAGGCATATTTCAATCATGTATTTTTTTACCTATAAGGCTGCACAGTACATTCATCAAATATAAAAAAAAACTAATAATAGGTGCACCTTTCAAGATCATAGTTTATATCGATCCCGTTAGTTTATTTGCGCACATTTCACTGTCAGAACAATAACTCACTCCTTGCTTACGCCCATTTTTGCCTGTTTGGATCTCAGTGTCTGCAAACCATCCACACATCGGAAATGTTTACAGAAGCTCGTTTCTTACAATCCAAAATACTGATACTAATGCAGCTTCTCTTGCCCGATATTTTTCAGATCATTCTTGCAAAAGGATATAACGTTCGCGAGTCAGAACCTTCGACTTTTGAGCCTGATAATGTTTCTCCCAAGTTGCTTGGAGATTTATTTGAGAAATTAAGCTATTCATTACTTCTTTATCTTATAATTCATGATTCTTTGCGTAACGTTGGCTTTTGTTGAGGAATTTGAGATCTGACTCTGACAAATCTTGAAAATATAAGCCATTAAAGCATGGTTTCTTTACAGGATCACACTAGTCTTCCGTCATCGGGCCTCAAGTGGATATTACCATCAATGATCACCCCTGGTTTTTCTGGCACAAACGTATCTGCTCAGCTTTACAGTAGCTTTCACTAAAATATCTTATCTTGGGGAGATAGGTATTTTTCCACTACTTAGGACATTATTATGCCTCAAAAAATCTCTAAATTATTTTTGTTTATTTACATATTTATTGACAATATTTACAGCTCTATAGTTTTTAAATTTTATTCAGTAATTTTGCAGGTAGTACAGTATAGGTTGGTTTAACTAATAAAATTTTGGCGTGAATTTTGGATATAAATTCATTAAGTGCCGCCTATATAAAGAATATTTGATCGGACGTCCAACGTTGTAGGCACCACGGAGTGTCAGGATAGCCACTGCTTTCCAGGTCGGCGCTTATCCTTTGGGCCAAGGTCCTCGGGAAACACACCATCGACCTCGGCGTTGTTTCCCATACTTCATAATACACTTTAATACTTTAATAACTATAAAAACATAACAATGTTTTAACTTTGGTAACAGATTCTTTAAAAAATGCGATACTTGTGCTGCCGAGTTAACCTAGCGCAAAATCTGTGGAAATCGTTCTAGACCTTTCATTGAGAGGTACAAGATAGTTTGTCGAAACGTTTTTTATTACCTGTTTTGCCTTGCATTCCATATTCTATATTTTCACGACCACCACTAATTGGTTATAAAATCTTCATATGCTTTGAAATATTGCTTTTTAAAGATTCAGTAATATAGTTATTGAATTCAACAACCATATGAATTACAAAAATAATTTGTAATACAGTAGACAGCAAGCAAATACAATGTAAGAGAACAGTTAAAATCAGCAATTCCATTCTCGTGAGTTTCAAATAAAAATTACTGTAATAATATGATGTTTAAAGATAAAAATTGCTAAAGTAATTTGATTTTCTAATACTTTGCTCTGGATATGTATTTCTGTAGTAATTATATTTTGAAATTAATGACTAACAAAATACTTGAATATAATCCTTTGTTCTTTTAAGTCAATAAATAATAATCATTATTTTATTATTAAATAAATATTGATACACCAAGGTTCTAATTAAATTCTGGCACTATCTTTTCTTATATAAAGTACAAGTTAGTTAAATTAACAAAGTTGGTATTACATATATTTTTATTGCATGTGAAATATCAAAAACAAGATGTATATCAGTTAAGTTGGTATTCACAAAAATATACTTTTCTTAAATGCAATACCTGTATTTGTTACGTTAATTCGAAAGAGAATGTAATTTTCTATATAATTAGTTATTTACAATTTTTTCCTAAATCAAATAGCAGTTATTTCAATTTAAATTTATTTTCATAATGGACATAGGCATATGAATTTTAACTTATCTTATTTTATTTACAAATTGTGAAGCCATGCTATGACAAATAAAAACAAAGATAACATGCTCCTTTCGCCATGATGTTTTGATGACAACAAGTAAATCATAAGCAGCAGTTCATTTATGCTCCTGTTGTTAAATGTCATTGGAGGACTTGATATATTAGAATGCTACCTAATTTTAAAAAAAACATCAGGCTTTAAAATTTAGAGCTATTTCCAGAAAGAAAATGTGCAAAACCAGAAAGATTTTTACTTATTTATCGAAGTTTGATAAACAAAAAAGTAGAAATTAAGTGCTTTATAAATTAATCAACAAGAGCATAGTGAAAATATTTTGTATTTTAAAGTTTATCTCAGTGAAAATTCCACAAAGACACGCTAGTCCCGGATCTTAATCATACTAAGGACCCATTAAATAGAAATCAAAAAAAACATAACTAATAACCCCCAAAATACAAGAATTACAAGCTTTGTTGCTGGGTGATTACAAAGGCCGTATAAACTTTTTGCCCAATGGTTCAGTCAATGCTATACTATAGAAAATCCGACTTGTTACGATTAGTTCATTGAAGCAATGATACTAACTTTAGTAGAGGCATGTCTTTAACCGAAAGAACCAACATTGATGGAGCATTGCAATCTCCTGCGCCAGCACATGCTTCAATCCACAAAGATGTTTTTGCTTAAACGTATGGTGCTGCCGCATTAAACCAAAAATTGTTGGACCTGTGTTTTCCCAAAAGTGTCATTTGAGAGCAGATATCTAGTTTACTAAGTTGGAGGATTGGATGATGCCAACACAGCTATTATTAAGCACGCGCAATTTTCTTTTATAATGTTTTAGACCTGTGTTTTGATAAAAAAAAACTTAAACAGCGATGTTATTGTTACCCAGTAGTCTGAAGGTTTGACAAATTATATCGGCGGAGTTTATTTAAATTTAGTTCTGTCTGCAGCGTACTGATATAATTTGTACGAAAATGATTTTAAAGAAATTCCATGGCTGCCTGCGTCCAGCTACGGAAATGAACATTGTGAAATATTCTGCTATTACCCGCTCATCTTAAGAAAAAATGTTCCCAATAACTCTTTGTGAAGAATTACATTCTCTATTGAATTAACGTAACGACTACAGGTACTTGATTATGTGTTTTTTACATTAAAAAAACTTAAACAACGATGTTTTAATGTATTTTCAGTAATTAGAGGTTTGACAAATTATATCCTTTATGGCGGACTTTATTTAAATTTAGTTTCTGTCACCGCAGTACTACGATATAATTTGTACAACTCTGATTTTAAAGAATTCCATGGCTGCTGCGTCCAGCTACGGAAGTAATTTACCGGAAATTGAAATAACTCTGCTGTTTATCATCTTGAAAAATGGTAATATTCTTTATAGAAAGTTCGACTCCTCTATTGAATCAACGTAACAACTACAGAGTCTTGTTAAAAAAGTATGTTTTTCATGAATAATCCATCAATCCAAACCATTTGTTTTTCTATTATAATGTGATGTTTTGTAATCAGCGTAAAATCTGCACAACTTTCTAATTTTACATAACTTGTATCTTTACTGTACGAAGTTAGCAATGGTTCCTGACTTAATTTTGAACACGGTTATGTAAGGTGCTTTCACACAATTTTTAATTTTCAGAGACAGCTTTTGGTTATGTGAGTCTGCATGCGCCTGAGATGGAAGAAAGGTGTGAAATGTTATGTGAGAACTAGATGAAAGCCTGTCTCCGCCAGGCGAGAGACCAATATTAAGTAGCCTAATGCAAAACAAGACGCCTTCCAGGCACATTGGCTGGTAAAAAAAAGAGCACTTTTTTGCTCCCTATTTTACTTTTCAATCCCAGGGGGCGAAATTCAAATAACAGCTTCGTTAGGTTCTAGCCACTGTAAAGACTACCACTTTACCCCAAAATTTTATTGATTTTAACTGAAGCCACTTAACTTCAGAATCACATGGACAATTAAATATATATATATATATATATATATATATATATATATATATATATATATATATATATATATATATATATATATATATATATATATATATATATATCACTAGATATATAGATATAGATATATATATATATATATATATATATATATATATATATATATATATATATATATATATATATATATATATATATATATATATATATATATATATATATATATATATATATATATATATATATATATATATACAGGGTTGTGATTTAATAGCAGATAAATTCAATAAAAGGGAAGGTATTTCTTTCGAAAAAAAATCCTCGGACACGTCGATTTTATTTTTGGATCGGGCATATTTGACATAAAATAGATATACGGTGACGCAAGAAAGTTTGACAGGAAAAATGTTTTCCTTAAATGGAACCCCCTCTTTGTTTACTTTCGGATTTCCCGGAAAATTCTGGACATCTTTTATGTATAATGTTATATACCTATCGTCCAACTATTCACTAAATGTATTTGTTTAAATAATAAACATAAATTAATTAATTACATTCCACCATTTTAGAGAATTTATTTTATCAGTATGAGTGTGCCCATTAAGGGCATCTCAAATCAGCATGAACCATTTCGCAACAGTCCATTCGATTACTGCACCTATACACCTCTCTTTGTGAATATTTGACATGAAACTTGAAGTAAATTAATAATTATTTAAAAAAAATTTCTGCCCAATCGGTGGATAGGCAGACGTTGATCAATAGAGTGGCCTGATCACGACCTTAATCCATTGGACTACTTTCTTTTGGGGTTATGTCAAAAATCCAGTAGTATAAAAAGACCAGCTACCACCATGGATCTAGATCATTTCTCAGACACAGTTAGAAATGTACAGCAGATTTAACGATCACTAAGTTACTGCAGAGAGCTGTTAATGGCGACCTTCCAACATTTCGTCAAATAAATTTCAAAAATGTGGAATGTAATTTATTAAAATCTAATTATATTGAAACAAAGTATTATAATTATTATTTAAAAATGCAATTATTTCTGTAAACAATTAAAGATAGATGTAGGCATTTATACATAAAACATGTCCAGAATTTTACGATCCAGACCTAAAATATACAGGGGTTCATTTAAGAAAAATATATTGCTAACACGAGCACCCTGTATATCTACACTGATCCATAACATGCCGATCAAATAAAATCTACGACGTCTTATTTCGAGAAAATACCTCATTGAATTTATCCGTTGATATAAACCCTATATATATATATATATATATATATATATATATATATATATATATATATATATATATATATATATATATATATATATATATATATATATATATATATATATATATATATATATATATATACCTATATATATATATACCATATATATATCTATATATCTCTACTCTCATATATATCTCCTCTCTCAGGTGACAACAGAAATCACTATGACCTTTTTATTTATTGAATAAACATAACTTTGAAATTTAGGACACTTTATAATATATTACATAAGAAGATTGCTGATTTTGGACAAGTATCACATGTCTCTCATCAGCTGGTTTAACAAAACGGCCATCGCTTTGATTTTTCATTGGAATACCTGTATATTACTGATTTGGGTTCTTTTGATAATTTTCAGAATATCGTGTATTTGCTCTCTATACCCTATCTCATGGTTTTTGTGAAAAATGAGTTAAAGATGTCAAACTACCTTGTATTATTTAGTTTTATAGATAAATAAATGATGTAATTATTATGTTTAATTTAGTTTTCTAAAAGACTCTATCTTGTGGAGTTAATGACAAAATTACTAAACTTTACAGTGCTACAAAATCCATTTCCCAATATTGTTATACTAAAAGTTTAAGTGACACCTGTATATTTTTAAATTTGGTTCTGACTTTATTCTGATATAAATTCTCATTTTATCTCTACTATATTAGTTTTTTGAAAAATGGCGATTAATGAAGGATAATCCAAACATTTCATATTATGCAGGTTACTAGAGGAAAAATAAACGTTAGAAACGTTTTAGTGTTTAATTTTAATATTCAATTATTTTTAATTCTTCACTTCAATAAAGCTAATGCTACAAATAACCAGTATCAGGGATGTTTCTCAGTTATTTTAGGCATTACCGTGCCACCTAAAGTTTATTTTCCTATAACGCATAAATTGCGATCATTTGGACATCTTCAATCATCATGCCTCAAAACTAATGAAAGTGGTGGATCATCCTAAAGTTTTATATGAAATGTTATTGAGTCATTTCATACGAGAATTGAACCTGTACAGTATTGAAAAGTCAATCCCACCAGCCTCCATTGCAAAAGCCAGGAAGCTGCAGCCCTTGTTATCCTGAGCTAATGAAAAAATTAAATTAGAAGCATAACTATATCATTATTATTTATAAAGCTGTATATCTTGGACTGAACATCTTTAATGCCATTTTTCTCAACAGTCATTATGAGATATAAAATACATTTTATAATTCGTAGTTAATTTAAAAGCGTACAGGGTATTCCGATGGCACAAATTATTTCAATAGATGATGAAACATGTATAATATCCAAGATCAGCATCTTACCAAACTATATCTTTATTCAGAAAATAAAAGGTAGCCCGTATATATATATATATGTATATATATATATATATATATATATATATATATATATATATATATATATATATATATATATATATATATATATATATATATATATATATATATATATATATATCTATATATATATATATATATATATATATCTATATATCTATCTACTATATATATATATATATATATATATTATATATATATATATATATATATATATATATATATATATATATATATAACCAAGATTGTGGTTTTTGGGGGTTTAAGTCAGATTATTAGGCTTTATTTTATAAATTAAAACTCTTTGTTATTACTACCGAGCTTTCAATTTATTGTTCCCTTCGCCGGGCTGAAAAATACAGAAAAGCGTTGGAAGTCAGATCTTAAATACTAAGGTGATGGATTACCTTGGGTACAACGATATTAATTGTTGTTTGCAACACTCCGGGAACATTAGAACCCATATTAATTATAACCATACATAACGATCAATTGGCACATGCCAATTACAATTCACCATGTGTTTAACTACCGCCACTTGCTTCATGACACCGGCATGGTTTTTACAGAACTATGAAGCGATCGAGAGATAAATTATTTTTGCAGGATACTGCATGGTCCGTGGTTCTCTGAAAGAAATCTTGCGGATCACTACACGGAACTGATATTAGATGTCGCCAGCTGTGGTGTCGTCACTTTACCTGCCTGTCACTAAGGGATGGCGGCTCTCAAAAACGGTACTGTCTCACTAGATGGCACTGGTAGGAGTGAATCGCATCCCTCTCACTAGGAGGCGACTCATTTACTAGTGTAATTTCTTTCCCTTTCAACTTTTTTTTTTTACAATGTTACAGTTTATTGTTTAAATTATTAATTTTAATTTGTGTATATATTAAAACTATGATAGTAAAGAACAAACTTATATCAAGTGGGTATGTTTGCAAATTTAGAGTTACAGGAAGAAAACAAGCAAAGATAGAAATAAAAAATAAGAACAATTTTTTAGGATGCATAAATATACATATTAGTGTATACGCACACGCTGGTAGTGTTGCAATGAGAATTATGAATCCACAGAAAGACCAGGCAGCAGACCGGTCTATTCGGCATTTACAGTGATTATATAAGAGTCTTACGCGTTCGTTCAGCAATATCTCTTTTTATTGACTGATTATTAGATCTGTGATATCATTTCAATATGTCTCAGAAACAGTCGCTTTTTTAAATTATTTTCTGTATGTAAAATGGAATTTGATCAGTATGTCGGTTCATGTCTGTACATCCAGGCATGTTCTGCCATAAAGCACAAGGCGGTTCCTGCAGTCTACAATCACTTCTGTGTGACGTTAATCAATGTCTTTGAAGATTCTTGCAGTTTGTCCTATGTATACCTGGTTGCAGGAGGAGCAAGGAACGCTATGAAACTTCTCCTGGTTTTTGAGTGATTTGCATTCTATATCTTCAAAGTGAATAAATTTCAACTTTTAGAAAACTTTTGTGATTTAGCATTCTGTACGTTTTTTGAAAACTTTTTGGTTTTAAGTAGTATTATTTATTGCTGGAAGAGCATAGTAGTACATAAACCTATTGTTAGAGAGAAATGCAGAGATATCAGGAGGTGCCTTCACAATCATTGGTTTGTACTATGATGGACCTATAGTGTTATAGATTAGCGTTTTTAATGGTTTTTGGTGGGAAAGAGTTATCTATGTATGATACAGCTTGTCCATGTTTTTTTGTTTAAAAGATTGATGTTTGAGTTTGATAATCCTAGATTTAGTGCTGAAACCAAGTTAATTTTAATCTTTTCAGACATGTTATAGATAGCAATTCACTGTGCCTTCTACTAGTAAGAACAGGTTTGCATACCAGTCTAAAAATTATGATTAGCTTCTGTCGGATAACCCTAGTGTCTAAGAAAAGGTACACACTATTATCATGTTCCTCCTCCAATCGTAAAACTGTGTTGGTTATAAAGTTTAGACCCACCGTTGGGTTTCTTGGTTCTTATTAAGTGAGTACTCAGCACAAACTATATCATCTACACATATTTGCACGCAAGGTAATTGAAATGATAGTTCAGGAATACAATTGTCTCCCAAATAAATCGTCCATTACATACCATTGCAAGATTGGTGATAGCGTAGCACCCATCGGTGTGCCAAAGATTTGTTTATAGAGATTTGTTGTTAAATTGACAATGTGGTTTAGTAGTTCTAATTTCTAGAAATTGTTTTGGAATGTGTATTGAAGTGGTGGGCCATCTTCGTGGATCCTCACATTACAGAATTCTCTGAGTGTGCGATACTATGGTGGGATACACATCAGAGAAATTAATTGGTACGTGGTTTCAGGAAGCTGGAAATCATTTATAAATTCTGCAAATGAAAAAAGAGTCTGGGATGTAGTATTCATTAGCTCCTGCTATAAGCCTGGGTTAGTATATCTCTGTGACTAAGTTAGAAGTTTATTGGGAGCATTAATAGACAATTACTATGGGTGTCAACAGAAATTGGGTTTATTGAGGTCTTGGAGGCAACCTTAGGTACTGGTGCCATTGATTATAGATCATGAGTGGTTAGCTTCTTTTGGTCACAAGCCTCTCCTATCTACTCATGTGACGGCTCATTTATTGCATTTGCTGAAAAGTGGAAGTGGGGTCCTGCAGAGGTTGGTATCAGTTAGGTCAGTGGGGCTGTGGATTTGGAGACACTCATCTTTCTCTCAACAATGATAGTTACATTCCCCTTGTCAGCCTTTGTTATAATGAGTTCATTTTATGTGTTTCACACAAAATTTTGGTTTTATTGAATGAAGACGTCTATCTCAGTAGTATTAGGGGGTTTGAATATAATTTGTAAGAATGTTGGTAATTTTAGCTCTATAGATATTTGCAGTCTTCTATCTGGAAGGTGATAAATAATATTTTCAATATCTGCAGAGATCTTTTAAGTGAGGTATCCCTTGAAGAGGAGAGAGTCTGTAAACCTTAGCATGCCAAGAAAACTTGACACTCACACTACACATAAGAAGCAGCACAAAAACATATGAACATTCTAGAGTGGAAGACATGTAGCCTCTGCAGAACAAATACAAACAGTTCTGCTTATCAGGTTAGAAAAGAAGCAAAGATTTTGAATTTTGAGTTTCTTCAACAATTAAAACTATAACAAGCATTGAAACTTGATTCAGATCTCTAATAATATCACTTCATAGCCATTAAGCTTACAGATATTCAATAACTAGTAAAAATAAAAACATTACATTAACAGAAAGTTCTGCAACAATCAAGCCATAATTTAAGAAAAATAAATAAACTGGCGATGAAATCAAAATAAACAAAATTAAAGTCAAGAGAACTGGATCAGAATCTCACAAATGTAGTTACTTACCTGATGACTGTAACGTTTAACATTGGGGTTCAAGTTTGCACTCTCTCCCCTCTTCAAGGGATATCTCACTAAAAAAGACTTCTTGCAGATATTGAAAATATTCTTTACTCACCTTCAGATATTGATCAAGCATCTGTATTAAAATTATAATTCTTTAATTATATTCAAACTCCTTTAAGCGCTACTTGCAGACGTTCTATTCAATAAAACTAAAAAATTTGTAAAAAGAACTGTGAAGAACTCTAGTATAACAAAGAAGCTGACCAGAGAGTCTTGGCAGATGTTGTTGAGAGAAACATATGTCTCCAAATCTGATGAAATTCTATCAGATCTAACTTCATTACTAACCTCAGCAGGGACCCCCTTCCACCTCAGCAAATGCAAATAAAATGGTTTCGTCACTGCACTGAGAGAGAGGCTTTGTGGACCAACGCGAAGCTAAGTGCTCACTTGATCTATAATCAGAGTAACCAAAATTTTATGGTTTTCAGATCCACCAAACCACTCATACGTTGAGACCCATAGTATCGTCTATTAATGCTCCTAATGGTAGCTTTTTCTAACTAGTCACAGATATACTAACCCAGGCATAGCGGAGCAATGAATGTTTTTCATTCCCCAGACTCTTTTCAATTTGCAGAATTTATAAATGATTTCCAGCTTCCTGAAGTACGTACTAGTGGCGCCTTGTGATGTGGTCTCACTGTGTAGTAACATACCTCAGCAGTCATGTGCAGGTATCCAACGAATGCGGCTCACCATCTCTCAATACACATCATTCCAAGCAATTTCTAAATTGTAGAATTATTGCTGAAACCACATATTGTCAAGATTTAACAACAAATTCATAAACAAATCTTTGGCACCGATGGGTGCTATATCACCAATCTTGGCTCAGTATGTAATGGACGTTGCTTAATAATTGCGTTCCTATTCTCATTTCATGTTACCCTTTATAAAAATATGATGAGTATAGTTTTGTGCCATACCACTTAATAGAACCAAGAAACCTTGACATTCGTTAACAACCAAGCTTATACGATTTACAGATTGAGGAGGAACATGATAATGAATAGTGTGTACCCTTCTTGAGCATATTGAGTTAATCGAACTGAAGCTATAGAGTAATTTTCAGACTGGTAAACCTACCTACTCAGGAAGGTACATGAATTACCATTCATACCACACACGAAAGAACAGAAAATTAACTTGGTTTATTTTCAAATCTAAGGATTAACAAAATCAATGCATCAATCTTTTCAAACAAAAAAACATGGACAAGCTTATATCATACATTATTAGATGGCTCAACACAAGAATTATTAAAAAAACTAAATATAACACTCGGGCAGTCCACTACAGTACCTGAAATCAATGATTGGTGAGGCACTCAAGATATCTCTGCATTTCTCTCTAACAATATGACATCATACTACTATGCTCTTGTAATAAATAATGTCACTACTAAAATCTGTAAAAGGTTTTAAAACAATACAATTATAAATCACACAAAGTTTTCTGAAAGTTGGAAATTTATTTCATCTTTAAAAAAGATAGAATGCAAATCACTCAAACTAAGGAGTGGTTTATAGCGTTCCGCACTCCTCTGCAACCAGGTATACTCAGTTAAACTGCAAAGTCTCAAGACAGTTAACGTCACACAGAAGTGATTGTGGAGCTACAGAAACGTTCTTTGCTTTAGCAGAACATGCCCTGGATACAGGATGAACCACAAGCCTATACATCAGTCTCATTTTACATGCAGAAAATAATTTAAAAAAGCGTGTTGTTTCTTAAGGATGGCTGAAACACATTTATCTAACAACTGTATCAATAAAAAAGAAGAGAGATATTGCTGAACTGAACACACCCAGTATACTCTTATATAATCACTGTAAATGCCAATCCAGGGGGATGCAGGTCCTGCACACCTCAGAATTCTCTTCTGTGGATTCATAATTTCATTACCATCTACTTACCAGCGTGGTATACACACTAATACAATGTAGATAATCATTGCCAGTTAACTTAAAAAAGTGTGTGTTTATTTTTATTTCTATCTTTAAGCTTGTTTTCTCTTCCTGTATCATTTTTGACATACCCCCACTTGATATAAGTTCGTTTCTTTAATTATCATAGTTTCTTAATATATAATAAATTAAAATTAATAATTTAAACAATAAACTGTAACATTGTAAAAAAAAAAAAAGCGAGGAAGAGTTCCACCAGTGGGTGGGTATAGCCTCCTAGTGAGAGGATGCGGTCACTCCGTCGCGCCATCTAGTGAGACCAGTACCCAGCTTTGAGAACCGCCATCCCCTTGGTGACAGGGTGGGTGTGACCCCCTGACAGCGATATATATCAGTTCATGATGATCCGCAGATTTCTTTCGCGAGAACCACGAATCTTCATGCACGTGGTAACCTGCAAAAATAATTTTGATATCCCTGATCGCTTCATGGTTGTAAAAAACCATGCCGGTAACAAGTGAGGTTATGGTATAGGTTGGCACAGCATGGTGAATTCGCCAATTGGCGTAGCGGCTAATTGATCGTTATGTATGGTTAATTAATATGGGTTCTAATGTTTGTATGAGTGTTGCAACAATACTTCAATTAATATAGTTGTTTTGGTAATCCATTTGTTCCTTTGTATTTAAGATCTTAGGCCTTTTAACTTTTCTCTGTTTTCAGCCGATGAGAGGGAACAATAAATTCTCAGCTCGGTAGTAATAACAAAGTTTTATAAATAAAAACCCTAATCCTGACTTAAACCCACAAAAACCACAATCTTGGTTTCTAACTAACAAATCAAGTCAAGACCATCCCTCCTTTCTATTATATATATATATATATATATATATATATATATATATATATATATATATATATATATATATATAGATTCGAAGATTAATAATAAACTCTAAAGAAAAAATTCTCAGTGTTAAAGTATTCTATATAGTGAGTTCACTAATAATTCTATATCAAGTGGAATTGGGTTAGCTAATTAATGCAAAAGCTGATGGGTATTGAAAATCTGGATTTCAGCGGTAGGCAATATTGTTGATAAACAAAAAAGAAATAATATGTGACTAATGTGGCCTATAGGCCATGATATAATGGTCATCTTTTTTAGAAGATTCTAAAAATACTAAAAACGTAAAATAAATATTAAATGGCACTCGTTGCCGTATTAGCAGTGATTGACAGTGACGTTAGTGATGCGAGGCATACCGAATGATCTTCCCAGACGGAAGTAATTCGAATATAGAAATGTTTCGAATGATTCAAGTATTTCGCACTCGGATATTCGTATTCCAATCAGCTAGGGTATTACCGCTACTTATCGGATGATAGTTCTGGTTATCAAGAATGGAAATTTTCATAAAATATGAGCTTTACTTTGGCCACTGTATCTATTCTATACACACAATTACGAAATAAAACGAAAACCAAACTGCCTTGCACCACCAATAACAGCAAAATAAATTTAAACGTACAAGAATACGTATCACGAACACAACATCAACCCAATAACCCAAAATAGTCAACTGAAGTGCAGAGTAAAACAAAATAACTTATTTTCATCTCCGACAACTGGTTTATCCGGAGCTATACATTATTAAGCAAACTTTAGCGATTGATGACGGTCGGCACAATATATTGAATCGACTGGCGTTGATCAGTCCAATGTTTCATATGTCGAATAGTCATTCGAATATGAAGATCCTCTTGCGGAATACGAATATACGAATATTAAATCGTTCAAATCGCCATCGCTAATGACGTCGAATGTCTACTTTTACAGTACCACCTTTAATTTTCTGATTTTGTGGTAGCATCAAGCCGATAAAGCTGTTAGGATATTTTGATTCACCATAAATTAAATTTTCTGGCATTTTACGACATTTTGCTTTCTGCTCTTTTATTGCGTCATTAGGCATTTGTTACCCAAGTGATAAAGCACATGGGTATGCAAATACTCGTGAGGCGATTAACTGTCGTATGCACTTTTGCGTATCAATCTTATCTATCAGTTGTGTTACCGCTTGTGAACCCGTTTTGTCAGTGATATGAAATAACTTCATTTAACCCTTCTGACCTGGCGTTTTTGTTCTTTGGAAGGACAAGATGCATTTGAATCGGTTTTTGCGTTCGAGTTCCTATAAACGTCTACAAACTTTGTGAATAATTTAATTAATATGAAGCCAAAGCGCATTTGTGCATTAGAAAAATACATTTTCGAAATGCATTTTTAAGTTAACAATTATAAAATTTATAACTAGGTAAATAATGATGGGAAATTGGCTTCGGAATTTATTGCTCGGGGTTTCAGTGTTGATTTCTAAATATGACATTGGCAAGAGAACCTTCGGGTACCTGCAGGCTGCGCTATGGTGGGTGTAAACGTCGTCTTCTGGAGTTTTGACAATATCTCCTAATAATCTCAATTTTATTACTATGGGGCTTTTGTGGTCGCTGAACACGAAGATAATATTATCAAGGGCCCGCAGAGTGCCTGGTGCGCTTAAAGTATGGTGTAAACGCTGTCTTCTGATTTTGACAAATCCTGTAATATCAGTCCTGCAGAGTCCCGTTACGCCTAATGTCATGTGGTTGCCAGAAAACATGGATGATCTCCCCCATTTGCTTATAAAAATTGTGCTAGCAGTAGTACATTTATAATAAAAATATATATTTTTCGTAGGAAATGAAGAGCAGAATGAAAAGAAAAAACTAGAAGAAATTAGGAAAAATAGACAGATAAACTATTTTACAATATAAAAATTTATTTTATATAAATATTAACAACTTTTACGAATAAATGCAGGTACCATGGCAGAATTATAATTTTAATTTTTAACAAATTTACTACAAGTTCGAAGACGACATTAATTTTCCAACATATCCGGACACCGGTGCCTCGAACCTATAGATCTGATGGTGCTGGGTACAACGTTTACATCATCCTTAGCGCACTTTTTGGATATTCCATGCAGCTATGTCCAATGTCATAATATTGTTCAGATACAGAAGCCCACAGACCCATAAAGAAGACCCCACAAAGACGCAGTAAAAGAAATTACTCTGATGATAATTTTGGAGTTATTAGTAAAACTCTGAGACGTTTTACCACATTTGTAGTGTGCACCAGGTACTCCGCAGATTGTCAATGTCGTATTCTTCAGTGACTCTAAAGCCCCCGAGTAAAGAAAATGGACGACGATCTTCAGGTCACCGTCGTAAAAACTCTAAAGCGACGTGTACACCATCTTCAGCGTGCGCCAGGTGTTCCGCAGGTCCTTCTTAATATTACATTCAGTATTTAGCGACCTCCAGAATCCCCGAGTAATAAATTGTTTGTGATATAAGGAGGAACTGTCGTAAAACCCAGAAAAAAGGACGTTTACACCATCTTGGAAGGCTGGGTACGCCGCGCAGGCCCTTGTCATTGTCATATTAATTTCAGCCACAACCCCTCGAGTAACAAATTGGGATGATATTAAGAGGATTTACATCGTAATACTCCAAAGACAGCTTTACACCATTCTTAGCATGCACCAGAATTACTCCAGGCCTTATTGTCTTATGGGTTCAGCGACCTCTTGAGAAATCCCACGAGTAACAAAATTGGGGCTGATATTAGGAGGGAGTGTCGTAAAACTCAAGAACAAGGTTTCCACCACTCTTAGCGCGCCTTACCAGGCCTCAATAGGCCCTTACCAATATCATATTCGTGTTCAGCAACCTAAAACACCAGTATGAAATGTAAGCTAATTTCCATCATTATACTAGTTATACTTTTGCATAATTGTAAACATTAAAATGTATTTTTCTAATGCACAAATGCGGTTTTTATTTTCTGTTAATTAAATTTGTTAACTGGTTGTAGACGTTCTTGCAGTCGATAAAAACCACATTTAAATCATCTTGCTGCACAAAATCCCTCGTACGTGATTACTTCGTTTTTTCTGGACTAGTTACAGTAAACTTGCAAATATTAGGTATCGGAACAAAAATGGTACCTAAAAATACACATAGAACATTCCACACTAATCTTCATTTTTGACAAACTTTTGAGTCATAAAACCTTACGGGATTAGAGATTTTTTTTTTTTCCTAAAGTGAAAAAATTAAAACTCTGCGTTTATAATTAATTTTTGATATATCTGTTATTGTACTGTGTTTTTAACGTTTCGTTTAGTTAAATGGCACACACAAATTACACCAAACGTATAAATTAAAATATGTTTCTTGCAACGGATCTCTCTCAAGATCAAGAGGATTTTATAAAATAAATACCATTAATAATTAAAAAGCTTTATATTATTTAAAGGCAAATAATATTAGTCGCTAAGACAGCTCATTACGTCTATGTAAAATTAAATTTTGTTTTTAAGATGTAAAAGCTCTAAAGCAAGTTACAAAGTGATAAGTAACTTATTTACAAAATATTTATAAATGGCTTTATTAAGGTTTAATATTCGTTAGAAGGAAGTTCATCATTTATGGCGTATTTCGTTGATGCTTTTTTAATTTAAGTTTATACATTTTTGTAATTATCAAAACTATCTTGCTTAGCACCACGTCAACTCTCATTCTTTATTTATGGATTGCGCCCTAAAGTAAGAATCCGGAAAACAGTCAAAAAACGCATTTACGGATCTTATTTTCTATTCGTTATCACGCACGAATTTTTTGACGTGTTAAAATAGTCAGAAGTTCGCTAAATCTAGCGAATAGAGTGGATGGTGCAGTACCTGCCCCAGTCCATAATACGCCATGTTTTCTAAAGATGTGTGAAGTTTTTCTTGACAAATATTTTTTTCTTCTGTAACTACATCTTTTACTTTTGCATTCTTTGGTACAGAAGATTCTCGCAATCATAATCTAAGTTTATTCTTTTACCACTTTGGAAGAATCTACAAAAAAATTATGTCCGAAAATACTGATGCCGCTTCTTGGCAGATTTTGGAACTAAGAAAGCTTGCATCAGAAGCCGAACTCCTGAGTTCATACTACCTCGACACTCCTATCTCCTCTTGTGTGTGGTAGACGGGTAGAAAATCACTAGGACCTCTACTAAATGCCCTAGCGGAAGACGCCGAGTGCCATGTGCATGGAGGGGATGATCAACAGTCCATATACTATCGTTCTGTGCTACAAATGGCACGATTAGATTCATAATCCTCGGCAATGACACCTTGTTGCCGGGGAGATAAGATTCTACTCTTCCCAACAGGATCTGTGGATTAATTGAAGTCCTGGACCTGGTGGGAAGCAAAACAGTGTGAGCCCACAATGAACTGTGATCGATTATAGCGGTGGAAGGAATGTTATCACCCACTCACTTTAAATCTACCTACCTGCCTACCTACTAAATCTCTTTAAAATTGTGAGTATTTTCGGAGATATCTGGGAAAAACAAAATTTTTTTGGAATTTTTTCCTAGGGTTTCTAGATTTCCCATCCTATAAATTGGAATTAGAACAGTTTTTAAATGATACAGATGTTTTGTATAAGATTTGTACATTGTAGTACCAATATCTAAAAAAATTTTTCATGAATAAAAACACTTTCTGGAAGGAAGTTTAAATATTTGATTATGTCTTTTGTAATACATTTGTTTTTAAAAAATTAACTGAAATACAGTTATAAATAACAAAACAAGAATTTTTTACTTATGTAGGAACATATTCAATCTTACAAAAATAAAATTAAGTTTCATTTATCTTTCTTACTAAAGCAATAATAAAACAATGGCGTTTCGTCAAAAAATTCTGTTGGGTTTTTAAATGCCTATATGTTACGCAAGAATATGAAACTAAAAATATCCGCAAAATAAGTTTTAAAAGAGACTAAAAACTTGTGTCAATAGGGAGTATATTGTTTTTTTTTTAAACCTGGGAACAGTAGCAGATACATTTGTGTTATCCCTTATGACATCACAAGCTTGAAGACTTAAATTATTTATATCATTTTTGTGGTTTTCTTTATTAAAAACAAATAACAGTACACTCGATATTTTTTTCAAACTTCTTTAATATTGAATTGCAATTGGATCGACACAATTAGTTTTACATTAGGTAAAATGTGAGCTTATATTCGTCCCGCTTTTTTTGCTCTTTATATTGCCTTATAATAAAGCAAAGACAAAAAATGCAGATTAAAAAAAAGCTGACGCCTATTATCTGTCACTAGAAGTGTCGCCGAGACGAGAGAACTCTCTACCAGTCTCGCCAAGACTGAGTTTTCTCTCACTAAGAAATCCAAAACATGAGAAAAGAATGCTCTTGTCGGCTAATCAATCTCATTCCGAAGTCGTTTCATTATAATTGAATGTTTGACATGCAATGGCAAAGTTATGACGTAAAAAATAGTTTAAATAAGAATTAAAAGTTTTATAGTTTAAAGTATTAAAGATCATATATAGGAAGTCAAGAAAAATTAGATAACATACAAAAATGTTAAATGTAAAGTTGTGCGTGTTCTAGGAGTAGATTTTCCTACAAGATTAGCTGAAAAATGTGACAAAAGAAAGGGAAACTTTTAACAATAATTTTTCACACTTGTACCCTTAAACCCGTTATAGGTAAACTTAAATAACAGCCACAAAGACAATTATTAGTAACAAAATATGTAAAAAACAACCTTTGTTTTATTAAACAGTATGACGTAACGATAATCTAAATTTCTTCATAGGATTGACCAACATTATGTTTTTAAGCATTTATTTTTACATTTTGAGCGTTTAGTTTTACAATAATTGTTAGTAGCAGAGAAACACTTTTTTAGAAAATACAAGCTAAAAAGCAAAGACTCTGGTAAAAGATTAAACATGTCCACGATTATTTTTTTTTAATCAAACGCAAATAATTGTTTTAAAACAATAGTGAACAATAAGACCGATTGTGAATGAAACAACAGTACAACCGTTCAGAAATAATTGCGGCCTATTGGTTGTAGTTTTTATTTTTTACAAAATAATGATTGGTAAACCATAATAGCCATTAATAAAATAATGACGATATTTTTTTGACGATATTGTTTGCCTTATTATATATATAACACCTAGTCATTAAGCAGAAGATTCTATTTTACATGATGGTCTTTCAATTCAAAATACTAGATCTTGCAAGAAACCTTATGGCACGATTTTTTAATTATTCAGTTAGCTAGCTAACCAACTTACCTTGTCCTTTTAAAGTGCCTCTATATCTTCATAATTTTTAAAATTTAAAAGAGTATGTATCATGCAAACCTATTGCTAATGACAAATTGACCATGCTTTTAACCAACTATTTAAGCAAAAATGATTTGGACTTTAAATTTTAAATAGAATACTTGATATGTTTATACTTTTTTTTTACTATAAATACTATTTGTAATACAACTATGTGTCTTTTGTCACTTTTTACAACGTCAAATTATTACTGTAAATAATTATTTTTCGGCGGCAAATCTGTTTGATTTACTAGCTTTTATTGCAAGGAAATATATCAGGATGTCTATTAGAAAAAAAATAGTTCAAGTCATTTTCGATTAGACCAAAGTTGGATAAAGTTTGTCAAACATTGCAGTTTTATATCTTATGTATGTCTCATTGCCCTTAGATTGGAAGTAATCAATTACTACGTAATGTGAAACTTTTATAAAGAAAATGGACTATGTCTAGAGGAAAAGTCTCATATGTATCAACATTTTTTTTTCAAGTAAACAAATGATGCTTCAAAAGTTAAAGTTTGTGCAACAAGAGTTTTGTTATGTTCAGACATGCTGAACTATTTTAAAATTTAAAAAAAGATACTTAAAAGATATTTTAGACAAGTATGTCTTTATCAGAGATGAGAAAAGTCGTTACATTAAATCTGAAATCTAACAGCTCTTTTACAGAGTATAAAAACTTAAAATTAAGTATATACGAGATTAATTCCAAATTTTGTATAATAACTATTTTTAACAAAAAAAAATGTTAAAAATTCTCAAATTAGTACCTAAACTCCTACTGTGCTGTAAAATGAGGTTTTTGACGAACACCCTATGTAGTTTGGGTGGGTGAGGTTTACTAGATCACTGTAAAGTGTCTGTTCCATGTAAACCTGAACACTAACTTTTAATGCATTTTTTTGCAACATTTTTAACATTTTTTAATTTAGTCAAAGATTTAATAAAATTAAAGTAAGCAAAATTTAAAGGAGCAAAAAATCGAGAACTACGTTGACTGTCAAAGAATATATGGTATTAATTTAGTTAATTTTGATTATGTCTACGACCCTATTGTTGGGAATATCAAACCCAAATTTAATATTTTCCTAAACATTTTAATCTAGCTATAAGATTTTTATTTCTATTATTTTTGGCAGTTAGTGCCAGAAAATCTGATGCTGTTAAAGTTCTGCCAGAGGTTTTAAAGGATAACAGTATAGCAGTTTTAATGGATATTTTATCCGTTTTTAATTAATGATATTTTGTCATGAATATATATTTAAATTATAGCTCAAACTTTAAGTCTTAGTCTTAAAAACATTGGAAATCTCCGGTAGCTTTCACAAAACAAGTGTTTTTTCTTAATTTTTAGTAACAAATTTTGCTTACCAATTTCATTGCATTGAAACCTTTGAATGCCTAGGATAATTGTAGTCACTTTAAAAAAACAGTTTAAATAAATTTGGCTTATATTTTTGCAAGTAATTATTGCATTTATGATTATTTCCGGTTTTAAAATAAAATTTGGAAAAAGATATTGACAGTATATTATTTTAAAACAATTTTTAATATGTTTAACTCTAGAGTTATTTTTAGTTTCTGTTAGATAAAGGCAAGTCTGTGTACTGATCTACTAGACAGTCAAGAAAGAGATAAACCAAACAAAATTGTGGCGTGAAGTAAGAAAACCTGGGTAAGCCGAAATGGATCCGCTTTTATGTCAGTGTAAAACGGGCAGAGGAAGCAACACTATTAAAAAAGATTGTGTAAAAATTGCCAGGCCACACGACCCACTCAGTGCAGAAAAAAGTCCTGCATATTAAAGGCCTGGACGAGGTTAGTTACCACGGCGAGAAATTACGGACGCCATTTTCAGAGAAATATTATCAGTGTTCAATCGGAAGATGCAAGGTAATGTCGTTGACCAGAACACAGCAAAAATCACAATTATTATACCAACCGCCGAAGCAGAGGAATTAGTGAAAATGGACCCAGGACAAAATTAGTTGGATAGATGTGAGTCTTCAAAGACAGACGAAGAAAATGTTCAAGGTGACGAAAACAGGTTTCAAAAAAGGGGCCTGACAGGAAAAGCTGCCTGAGATCACGGAAAAGGAGTCTGCAAGGCGCAACATGTGAAAATAGTCCATTCTGGGTACACTGCGAAAAAGAGAAGTTCGCCGTCCGAAAGTTTAACGTCCTACAAGACAACAAAAAAATCAATCAAATATGGTCCTTAAGTTTCTACAGATTAAGACGAATAGGAATCGTCTAGCTCACGACGTGGTGCTGGCTGGCCATAGAATCAAGGCTTGTATGTGGTGTTGGCGCGTTCAAATAGAAATGCCTATTAAGAAATTCAGAAATGATTGGATGCTAGTGAAGATAAGCTGGCAATCAAATCATAGAACTCAGGGGCATGGTACCGGCTACACATTACGGTAGGAGCAAGGCCTATCTTTATAGTAGTTGCTTTTCCCAAAAAATAATAAACTAAATGAACTGAAATTAATACTGTCTGACACGAGCCGAATAACAAACCCAAGCAAAAACAAACACTCATCAATTAGACGATTTCAACTAAGAGTCCTACAATGGGGTGTAACTTTACCGATCAGAAAAGGTCTAATTGTCTATTATTCCAACGACTTAGCCACGTGAATCAGGAGAGTGTTTAATTCAGGAAAAAATGTAATTTATGGATCTATTTTGGATCTAATGATTTCTTTGATCTTGAATTAAACATCACCTACTGGAAAGTGACGGATGAATCTCTAAGCAATTCACAACTACATAAGTTTTTGTTATTGTAAAGTAAAGTCAACTCAAAAACCGATCAAATATAGCTTAAAGTACAGCTGGAATGCAAAACCTAAACATGTCCAGTGAACTTGTGGATCACTTTGGATGTTAACTTCCGACCTCTGGATGCAATGTCTCCTACAAATTATCGAAGCAACTTGACCAGTTGTGTGATCGATGTATGCCTAAAAAGGGTGCTTAGGAATCATCAACCTGTGTCACCAGTGGAGTAGCAATCTTGCCCATCTCCGTAAAGTGCTGTAAAAAGAAGACGCTACACCAGAATAGCCTGGATGAGTGATCCCGTGGTTCAAAAGGAACGATTGTGGTCTACATATCAAATATAATAGGAAAAATGTGAAAACATAGGTAAAGCGGCAAAAAAGAACTTTGGAAGATCTGCCAAAGTAGATAATAATGACATCTGGGGTGATGGCTATAAGATTGTGAGTAGGGGCCTGGGATACCCCCTAGGATCAATTATACGTCCAATCATGGAAAAAATAACAAGACAACTGTTTTTAACATGAACCAGTAAATTTCTGCGATTACAACTCAGATTCTCACGTTTAGCATGGATGAACTGGCAGCAGTCACCAAGATAAAACCAAAGCACGCTACGGACCTGGAAAAATACCCCCGAGATCACTACAAAGGCTCTTACGGACGGGAAACCGAACTATTTCCTCTCATTCATAAACGGTTTGGTAAGTCAGCTGTCTTCCCGGCAGAATGGAAGCGACCAATTTACTCTTGTTAAAGAAAGGTGATAAACCACTAAAGCTGCCTCTTCATATAGACCAATCTGCGGCTGGATGATCGAGGGTAAACTGTTTGAGCACCGATTGCGTAACAGACTACAGACTGAACTTTTGCATGCTGGGTATCAGACATCGAGAAAAAGAGCCTAAGCATGCATAGTGGCCTACCCCCAAGGATCGGTGTTGGTACCAATCCTGTGAATATAATTTATGACGAACTTCTTGAGATGGAAATGCCCAGTGGTGGAGGTAGTTGAACCCCGGAACGACGTGGCAATGGTAGTGGGAGCAAAGCTGGGAATACCCTAATGAACGTAGCAAATACAGGTCTACAAAGAATACTGAACTTCGGATGAAAAAGAGAAGAAAATTGCAGGTTGCTCCGGAAGAAACAGAAGCTGTTTTGCTAACCATTAAGGAAATAAACCCAATCGATTCAGGATAAAAGACGTTACAGTAATCTCAGTAAAAACAGTTAAATATCTGGGCATCTTGAATGAACTTTGGTAAACATATTAGAGAAAATAATACAAAATCCGAAAAACTGTTACAGCATTATTCAACCTGATGCCAGGCTCTTAGGAGGGTCCCTAAGTCAATTAAAACGCATAACTGTATTTAAATGTCGTCCATTCCATATCGATTCTGAGAAAGATACGTCATATCTCGTTTGATATTGAAACGCGCTATCTCAATAAAATAAGAGAGAATTATGAGTGCATCAATAAACACGTTAATGCCTGCGTGCATTGAACTAAAAAGAGATAGATTACTCCGGCACGTTCAAACATAAGGGGGGCCATGGTATTGTCAAATCTTTTGTTTTCCATTGACTACCCTTTTTTGCACCGGTGCAATTGCAATATTTTATGCTGTCTTGCTATGGGACTAAAGAGCAATGAAATACACACTGAGTGCGATCGGTGCAGTCAATGAAAAACGTTATTAAATGTTATGACTGTTTTCTCGCTGGAAGATCGTTTGTTCTTAATTTTCTTTGGCGATTTCTAAAATTTTCGTAGCATTTTAATTCTATTTCTGTTTTTATTTCACTGCTTTCATCACAAATAGTTCTTTTAAGAACAGTTATCAGAAAGTTTATGATGTTTTGCGCCAACTTTGTTTGACGACAAAACTATGGAAGGAAAACCACTGAGTTCCCGTCTCGGGGATTTGGTTTATCCCGTAATCCATTATTTTGAAGGAAAAACATGCTGATGGACCTTTACTACTTTCTGCTGTATTGGAGGTAATTATGTGGCTTTAAACCAAAAATCGTATGACCAGTAAATGTATTTTACTCTTTAGCATTAAATATGATTTTTATAATATTTAGTAATATTATTTTTATAATATAATGTTATAATACTCATAATTATATATAAGCCACAAAGAATATTAAAATAACACAAGTAGGACAGTTCGATAAGTAAAGTAATATAGTTTAGAATGAAAATAACAACCTACAAGCTATTCTAAACTTATGGTTTGGCCACTAATATAAATATAGAATCTTTTAAAGAAATGTTATTTTTTTCTGGGGTAAAAACCACCAAAATTTTATATTCCTCACTTTGTTCACCTACTCATGAACTGTGAATAATGAATTAATACCACTTTGGCTGGTTTTCATAAATAGTCCTTCCAGTTCAGAAGTGAGAATAATGATTAATTCATTTTTTGCATTTTGGAAAAGAAAGCTGTAATTTCACTTTGTATGTTTACTTTTAAACTAGAACGCGCAAGCGATCTGTTTAACACAGTACAGTTTCATAAATAGTCCTTCAGCATGTTGTTTCAGTTCAATGAAGAATGTGATTAGTGCAACTTTTCCCAGTAGAAACTCGTTTCCGCCACAGTACTTTTTAACGAGGTACTTTTCCAGTTGTGTGTTTTGTAAATCAACAGCATATCCCTCTTGCCTGCATTTTCCTGCTTCTCTGTGTTTTGTATTTAATTTTTTGTTTAAAAATATAGATAATCACGCTTAAAGGGCTAAACCCCAAAATGTTTGACAGCATGACAACACGGCAAACCTTCATAAAGTTATATTTCAGTCTCTGCAATACATTTAATATAATTTTTGCTAGCTTAACCACATTTTTAGCTAACTGTAGAAGACTGTCAGTGACATGTGGTCTCTTCTCTCAGAATCGGATAGTATACTTTGTAATGTAAGCCTGGTATGAAGTCACCAACAACAAAAAACTCACTACCGGGTTTTAGTGGCCTCAAGAAAATAGGCATTAGGAGAGCGCTTGGGGGCCTATCTACAGATGGATAGGGTGATTGGGCCTCGATAAAATGAATAATCAAGAGAGATACACCGGTACTGATAAAGTCAAGAGAGAGCAAACGATGACCAGATGGCGGAACTGTGGCTCAGTTCTACCAGGGGCGTGGACATATTCTCAATTCCTGATATTAAAAAATGGGTAAACCGGAGCATGAAGAGTCAAAAACTACTTTATTACGCAGGTTCATCCAGACATGGCTTTTCAGAAAATACTGTTTGAGCACAGACGATCCAACACAAGTAGTTTTCTTTGCAAAACTTTTGGATGATTTTTTTCATCTTTGGCTGCGGGATGGAAAGGGATTCGCAGGGTTTCTTAATATACGGGGAAAAAAATTTAAAAACCCCTAACATGGTGGTCCCCTACTAGAGAGAAAACCCATGGCTGCGCAAAACAAATTAATAAAAAAATTATTAAAACAAAGGAGATTTAAAAGACATAATCAAATATACTGCGATGGCCCCAATAAAACAAAAAGGGAAGAAGGGCACTCGCACCGAAAATGCAAAAGCGTTCCCCAATGAGGAGCATGAAACAGGGGGGAAGGGGGTTAAATGGGGTGGGCCCCGGGATCACTTACCACTGCGAACAAACGGGTTGATAAATTCTTTTTCCAATCCTACTATAAAAGAAACCATAGTTTATTGTTTTTATTTTTGGGACTTTGTTGATCCTTGTGTTATTTTTTTGGTTTTGTCTTCGACTCTGGGTAAAATTTCTTGTTCTTATTTTTCTATTTTTGGTTTCTTCTTTTGTTTCTTTTGGGGTTTCTGGCAAAACACCTTGGTTCGCATAGGTTACCTCGGGATTTTGCGACGTTACTTGATCGATCGTTTTTCGGAAAAAGAACTTTTGTGATTATTCTGGTCATTTCCCCTGTTATTTCTATTTGTTGTTTTTTCTTTGTTGTTTAGTTTTTCTTGTATTTTCAGGATTATGTTTTAAGTGACTGTCTGTACAATTCTTGTTGAGATGCCTTACTTTCTTGTTGTGTATTATTCTTCGTATTTTTGTTTCCATCTTAATTTCCTTTTTTATTTAGGGGCTTCAGAACTCCATTTTGGGTTTTCATCATTGCATATGTTTCAGGTAATTTTAGTTTTTTATTTTTAGTTGGTTTTTTGCAATAATGGTTTTATTTTAATTTTTTTCTTCATATTTTTTAATCCGCAAAAAGTCTTCTCTCTAACACATGATTTTTTATGGGAAAATTTCTATTAATATAAATTGTTGCGAATTAGTTAAATTTTATTGGTTTTTGGGTTTAAGAAACTCTTAAAAAAACTGGACCGGGGTTTTAAAAAAAAAAGATGATGATGGCAAACTCAAAAACGAAACGTTGGTGTGTTAATTTAACTACACTACGTTAAAGAACAGGAAAAGTAGCACTGGGAAAAGTGAAATTTATTTTCTAACATCTATTCTAATAAAGTCATAAAAATAAAAAAAGAAATCGCGTATATTCGGTTTTTTCAAAAAGTCTTTGGTAGTATTCAACATTTTTAAACTTCTAAGGTGACATTTTAATCAGCATCAAATTCCGCAACTTGATCCATTTAACCGACCCCGTATCTCTTTAGGTTACCGAGATCCTAATGGTGAGGCTCGAATTGGGGACACCCTGTACAGGTAGGGAGACATATTCTTTTGTTTAATATATTAATTTATTGTTGTGACTGGTCTGTTAACTAGGGTATTTGTTACTTGTGTTTATGGAATGGAACAATTTATACGTGGGAAAAAAGTCCCCTTCAACTCTTGGAATGCGAGATACATTTTAAATAGCCTTATATGTCCAATAAAATATTTTACAACTAAAATATATCCAGCTATATGCTCTCTAAATAACAATTTTTATTGTTATCCACTAAGCAATAATATTTAGATTTAAAATTCCGTGTGAATAATAAATGGAGTAAGTTTTCCATCATCCACAATTCAACATTATTTCCTTTTTAAACGGTTTCGATTTGAGAGTACTAAATATTTTACGACCTTCGTGTTCACTGACCATCATAAATATTAGTTTAATGAGAAATATTTTTATTAATATAGTATATATCTTAGCATTAGACAAAATCAGCAGTGGATATATATTTAATTTAAATGTAAAGAGCGTATTTATTAAAAGATTTTATTTGGTCTTTTCTTCATATGAAGCACACTATTCAGATCACAGGGTATAACTCGTACAGGAACAGTCAATTAACCCTAACGAACTTATTTATTTACTATCTATGCCCAGCTTTGCCCAACTCAACTTATATGACGAGGTGCTGTTTCTCTACCCGGCAAGGTCCAGGTTTTTTAAAATCTTATTTAAGGGTCACTGTATCTATATGTCTTTTTGTCAGTCTGTCTGTCTATAGCGCTATTTTAAATAAATTATTTTGAAAACTATTAAAAAGATTTTTTTTTTTTTAAATTTCTTAAAAATTTTGACAAGTTAAGAAGTTCTTAAGCCTTCTTATTCTTCTTCTTCTTCCCTAGGAGCCGTCTAGATTTACTTTCGGAGGCAGCGCAGCCTCTGAGCTTTTTGTGCCTAATCTGCCATTATATTTTCTACCAATCCTCCCATTAGTCTTGTTCCTTCTACAAGTCTGTATATTCCCGAGACTGGTTGGTTAACAAATTCTTGTGGACTCATTTTCGGTTGGCCAAATAATGCCTGTCTTTTTTGCTTCAACGTTTCTTCCCCCTCGTCGCACATTCTGCAACTTGGTTCCCCATTGATGAGCCATCTGGTGTAGGTGTCCTTTTAGTATATCGTGCCTTGTTAGCAGCCTTACTGTTATTCGAAGTCTATTCCTACTTTGTCTTAGTAGTTCTTCCTTCGTTCTTTTGGATGGGCCCCTTATGAAGCCTTTTCCATGTCTTATTATACTGAGATTCCCCCAGTGTTTCTCGTGTTTGTTTCGGATCCATTTCCTGGTTTGCTCTCGTGCTGTGGTTTTGGTCACAAGGGCAGGTTCTGGTCCAAAGTATGGTGTTGAATATACCTGTCTCGCTAGCTCATCCCTTTTTTTGTTGCCTTCTATTCCCGAATGTCCTGGTTTGTTCTCACGTCCAGGATGCTGTCGCCAACCTGATTTTTTATGCCCTTATATCCCAAACTAGCGTAGATACCAGTTGGTTTTTCTTGCAGCCGAAGTAGCCCATTTTTGCCTCTCCCATCACTATCAGGTTAAGTGGTAAATAATCCAATAGATACTCCATGGCTGCTGTTGGGTTGTTTTGATTTGGTATGCTTAGAAGAAAGGGTCTCTGTACCTTGGCCAGTTCTGTAACAGCAGTTCTTTGTCGCATCTTTGTCCACCATACCAGTGATGCGTATGTTATTAAAGGTCTTACCACCATCGTGTATAACCATTTTGGTTTGGTTTTTCCATGTGAGCGTCCGATTAACATAAAAGTCATCTCCGATCTCTTTATTATTTTCCATGAATGTTGGTTTTAAGTAAGTTTAGCGTCTTGCATGACACCTCTCCCACAATCTTGATTGTTTCACTTCTTAGGTCTAGGGTGTCCTAGGCCCTCTTTTCTTCTTTTGGTAAAAACGACTATTGCTGATTTGCAAGAGCTTATGTTTAGTCCTTCCTTTTTCGTCCATCTGGTAACTACGTTAAGGGCCTGTTGCATTTTATCCCTAACAGTGTTATTAAATTTTCCTTGGGCCATAATGACGAGATCGTCTGGATATCCCAATGTTTTGTGCCCTTCCAGTTGTAGGACATTTAGTCGGTCGTCCAAGATTCCATAGCAGTTGGGACAGGACTTGCCCCTACGTACATTTTCGCTCAACCCGAACTACAAGAGTTTTTTTAAGAATTGAAGTGTATACTGATCTGATCTTCAACATGCAGTCTCTCCACCTGCAGCTTGTTGCGTCGATCCCTCTGCGCCTCGACGCGCTTGAGATAGATGTAAGGGACGTGTTGTCAAATGCTCCTTCTCTATCCAGGAAGGCACACATTAGTACCTCCTTGTATTTGAGAGCATATTCGGCCTTCTCTACAAGCTCATGTATAACTGTCTCTGTGGACTTACCTGCTGTGTATGCATGTATGTCCTTGTTTAGAGGTCCGTTTGTAAGTGCGTTCTTCTTGATGTGCCTATTCAGCAACTTCTCTAGGGTCTTTAGCCCAAACGACATCAAACTCATTGGTCTCAAAGATTTTGCCCCATTTTGTCCGGTTTTCTCAGGTTTGGAGATGAATGCTACTCTGATTAGTCTCCAGGTTGTTGGCATATAGCCCAGAGCTAGGCTGTTCTTGTGTGATCCTCTATGGGTTTTTTTAAACAAAATATTTGTGATTGAGGTTCTTTAAAAGAATCACGGAGTCTGGCTGCCTATGGTTCCTTCGATTTCCTTACAGTGCCTTTTCATAGATATCTCTTACTTTTCTCAATGCTTTGTTGTATTCGGAAGGAGCCTTCTTATATGATTCCCTATCCGATGTTGCTCTGTTGTATTTTCTCCTTGTCCTCTTTTTTTAGTTTGGTGAGTTTTTCGTTCCACCAGGGCACATTTTTCGAGTACTTTCTTATCACCAGCGGGCAGTTCTCATTGAACGCGTCCTTTATTTGATCCGCCATGATTTCTAGGTCATGTATATTGTTTATTTTTTGCTTTGTCCCCCTCAAGGTATATTCCAGGTCTGCCATAAAGGCTTCCCAGTCCGTTTTTCGAGGGTTGCGATATGTTTCTTCTATAGGTTTATGTTCCCCTATCGTGAAGTTTATGTGTCTATGATCTGAGCAACTAAACTCCTCAGATACATGCCAGTTGATAACATTGATTCTATAACGTATGTTGTTGCTAGTGTTATATTTAGTACCTCTTTTTGTCTACTATTTATAAATGTTGGTTTATTGGCTAAATTTAACATGTCCAAATTGATTGCCATAATAAATTGTATTAAAGACACATCTCTTAGGTTTGTGTCCGTGCTTCCCCAGATTATGTGGTGTGCATTTGCATCGCATCCTGGGATGAGCTGCGATCCAGTTCCTCTGCAGCTTCTCACCAGGTCTTCCATCTTCTTGGTTGGTGGTAGGTAGGTAGGTTTAAAGTGAGTGGACTTTTTACGCCCTCCGCTGCGACCGCTCGGTCTATTGTGGCTCACACATTTTTATATTACTCCCAATAGGATTAGACATTTAATAAATTCGATACCAGATTGGAAAGATTTCTTACATCTCCTCTTAATAGTGTCGCTACCGGACACGAGCACAATAGTGTTCTGACATATTCTGGTGTCCCTGTCTCCTGGAGAGTATGACGAGCAGACGGTTAGATCCGTCATGCCCTCCTCTCCCCGCCTAGTGACGTGGAAGCTACCAGGTCCTTGTTACAGGAACCAGATGTTCTTTCTGAGGCCGCATCTCCGGCCTTACCCTATGAAAACGGTTCTATCCGCTTTCTGTTTAAAGCCAGGGAACCTTTTTCCCTATAAAGGCGGTTCTGTCCCCTTTTTGTTTGGATTCAGGGATCCCTTCCTAAGCACCTGTTTGTTCGGGATGGATTAGCTCTTCCCCGTGAAACAGGCGCCGGTGACTTCAGGGACACCTTTTGAAACGGATTAACCCGTTTCGGTCGGCGCACCTTTGTCTGCTTGTGACCTTGAGTGGCACCTCTCGAAACGGATTTATCCGTTTCGGTCAGCGCTTTGTCACTTTTTTCCTATGAAAGCGGTTCTGTCCGCTTTCTGTTTGGAGCTAGGGAAGTAATAGTCCACCACAGCAGAGCCCCCCATTACTGCAGTAAGGCTAGATACTCTGAGAGATCGCCCTGTATCTCAGAGGCACCGTTGAAGACACCTGTTTAAGGCACAGGATGCCATTCACTCATCAGCACGGTATGCTTACACCTTGAGTGTTAGCCAAAAGAGTTGCCGATAACCAGCAACTCTAGCGCATGTTCCAAAAGATCCCACTGGGCCCAACCACGACAACGACGTGTAAACACAGCGGTTGGGTGGTTGGTGGTAGCTCCAGGAGCCCAATTGATTGTTTAGAATTTTTTTGACGGTATGCTTACTTCTATAGGTTGATTTAACCAGTGTAAAATCATGGAAAATGTAATGTATTTTGTGTAGTATGTAATGATTTTAGTAATAATGGTGGTTATAAACCAATGATATTTGACTATTATACAGGGTGTTTCCTAATAACATGCTAATATTTGTTAAGTCCATTTCTCTCAATGTTAGGGTAACAATCATTATTGGATCACTAAGATAACGAACATGTGCTTTATGCGTAATGGGGCATCACCACATTTTAACGTAGCATTAATATTTGGATAACTATTATCGCAAGGCTTGGATGGGTCAAACAGGTCCCAAGGCCTGGCCAGCTCGATCTCCGGGCATAAATCTTTTGGACTTTAATTTATAAAGTTCCCTAAAGTTTTTTATTATTAAAACTTTTATTATAGAGGAAATTAAAAAAGTAACCTAGGGGAGAGAATAATTAAAAAATCTAATATCATACAAAATACAGGGTGTCTGGAAATGACGATGAAAAATTTTAAGGTACGATTCTACATAACAAATATATAAAAAATTCATATTCATATGAAATGCTTCCAGAGGGAGCTACAGGCCCTTGAAGATGGTGTCATAAAAGTGGTTTTTATTTAATTTATTAGGATCTACTTACAATGCAGGAATTAATTTCTACGTATAAGTTATAGTGATTGGAGGTCACTTTTTGAAAATATCAGGTGACCCATATTGCAACCAGTAGCGTGGAAACAAAGGGTTGGTTAGTTATTTAGGGTCATATTTTTTTTTCGCCGAGTGTATTTTCGCTATTTTTTAAATAAATTATGTTTCTTTGAACATTTTTACGTAAAAAAGGTTCCTTTGGTTAAAGTCGTATAGTCTACTGTTTTCGAGATAAATGAACTTAAAAGGACGACTGCAGTGCGTAAATATAGTAACAGGCTATGTAATAAAAATAAAAAGATGTTTAAATACTATTTTAGAATGTAGTTATTCTTTTACACCAATTGCCAAAAAGAAAATTGAATTTACTGGTACCTACTACATTGGCTACATTTTTAAATTCAATTTTCAATTTGCAAAATTACTGTATTTACGCACTGCAGTCGTCCTTTAAGTCCGTTTATCTCGAAATCGTATACGATTTTTCCAAGGGAACCTTTTAACGAAAAATGTTTAAAAAAATAGTTTTTTAAAAGATACCCAAAATACTTCGGCGAAAAAAGTATGATAAATAACTAACCACCCTTCCCAACTTTGCAATATGGGTCATCTGATATTTTTAAAAAGTAACCTCCTCAATCTGCTTATCGTGAAATTAACCATTGTTAAATCCAAATAAATTAAATAAACCACTTTTATGACACATCTTAAGGGCTGTAGCTCCTTCTGAAAGCATTTTCGGACCTATGTTAATATAATATTTTTTTTATATCTTTTTATGTAAAATCGTACCTTAAAATTTTTAATCGTCATTTCCGGACACCCTGTATATCCACAATTTTTGTACGCGCAAAAGTGTCAATGCGTTGACGAATAGAATTATTGTGTGTTCTAGCAGGGGTGGTAATTTTCAGCATCTGGTTTTATTTTAAATATTGTGGTTATGGTTGTTAAATAAGTTAAAGATTATTAAGAAAAGTATAGAAAGTAAAAAAAGTAAATGTGTGTTGTTTTTAAATTAGCAGATTAGGCAAAAAGTCCAAAAAATATTTTTTTAAAAATAAATTAATCGAACATTATTTATTTTCCTCGAAAAGATAAGTTTCTTTTTTATTCATTAAACAGTGTGCATCGCGTATTACTGCATGGAAGAAAAAAAGTATTTTTTTTTTGCGAATGCAGTGTGTGCCTATACTATCTTAATACCTATTTATATTGAAAAAAAGACATTTAAAGATCTTTTTGATATAAACAATGCAAGTGCACGTTAACTTTCTTTTAGTATTTTCAGGAAAAGTTTCTATGAAAACAATTACCATGGCTTATTATTGTATAAATTTGGCTGTAAAGTCATGAAAAAAAATCCTTTAAAAAAGTTGTTCAAACCCCTTGTATCTTTTTAGTGCATTATTTACGCATCAATATTTATATAAACTTTTGTTTTTAGAATATCATCCGGTATTAGATGCTAAAGTTTTAGACAGATTCGGAAAGGTCAAAAATTAAATAAACAGCAAAAAAAATTAAATACAGACAAAAAATCAGGATTTATACTGCAGCAATTTTTTTTTTTAAATTTGGCTGCAATATTTTGAGCCAGAGAAATAAATGAAAGATATTTCTTGGACTAGCAAGTATCTCTAGTCAGAAAATTTTTTGGGCTTTATTATATTAAACTTGGAATAACATGCAAATTTTAGTATAAAATATTTGTCTTTAGGTAAAACAATAAGTTATAGTCTGTCTCAAAGTAAATGTGTTAACTCTTGCCTTCATTTATGGATTATACCGCCGAGAGCAGTAAAACTGGATTTAAAGGTATTAAAAAGAACAATAGGAATCTAATAAAAAAGATTTATAATTTATTGTTTATTTAGGTAAGTATAATCTTAAAATTAAATTAAGAAATTAAATATATGCAAAGTTTTAATAAATTTATAACATTATCTATACATAATTACATTTTTAATCTGTGGTAGCTTGCGTTATTCATGACAATAACACTGTTGTTTGAAATATTTTTTAAAAGAAAATTTTTTGAAACCAGTTTTCAAAAAGTTCTGCACTTGTATCCTCATGATAATCCAAGCTAGAATCCTTAATATTCTTTGCAGACAACAGCAAGCAGTTTGGGACAAATCCGTCTTCTGAACCAGCGTGTATTATGATAATGCATTTTCCTTTATTTGAAGGTGCTTTTATCTGACAGTTTTGACTGGAATCAACCCATCCTTTGGATACTGTGTCGTGTGTATCGAACCATGTTTCATCAAGGTAAATTATGGATCTGTTTTCTAACCTATATCTTTTAATTTCTTGATGGTAATTAAATATTCAAGTGCGTAATCTGTGCGATTCCATTACTACTTGTCTTTTGTCTATTTTGCGGTATTTAAATCCCATTTTACAAACAACTCTATGGAGGGTGCCACGGCTAATATTTATATTGGTTTTGTCTTCGTCTAGCTTCTTTTTCAGTTTATCCATGGTAGGAATAACTCCGCTTTCATAAAGACAATATATTTTTCTTCTTATTAGGTCCTGACCACTATTGTCCATACGGTGAGATTGAAAATCACTACGTTTTTTTCTTTTGTTCAATTCTTCACTAATAATAATATCCCTTACCGATGATATTGGAGTTTTTGTAAGTAGACAGGTTTCTTTTAAAGCTTTTTGTTTAATTAGACCTCTACTGATTAAAGTTTCATACACATTTTTCACAACCTGTTTTGCATCTAATGACAAATGATTTCGCCGCGACATAGTTATATTCTCGTAAAACAACTTTTTCGAAACGCACAGTAAAAACGGTTATTCAACACTGCCACTAAAATATTAGCCAAAATATTAATATGTCTAATCACTCAAGAAATACCTGGCCCACCCGCCCTTATGAACAAATGGGTTTACCCAATAACAATAGGTAATAAAATCGTTAAAGGTTTATTGGGGTATTGTCCGTCAAAAGCCATAACGATATACTTTGGGACACACTATACATTACTACAGGACTATTTATACCAAGTGCGCTGAGGTATGAAGGCGATGCACGCGATCATGCGTTTAAAGCATGGATTTATCTAAAATTAAGGATAAGATTACATTGGGTTAGAAGAGGGTTTCAAACATTTCTAATATCCGAAGGTGGTTTACTAAAGTACCGGGTTTTGGTTGATGTTTGCTGCTTCCTTGAATTTCCGTTTTTTCACACTGTTGCTCACGATGTATGATTTTGGCATCTGACCACCTCATATGATGTTCTTTGGTTCAAGCGTGATCAGCGGACCGGACTTCACCGTTTCTCCTCCGGTTGTAGATCTTTAATTTTCTTTAATACAAACAACTCTAAAACCAAAAATAAAATTGACATTTTAGAATTCAGTTTGGAAAATTAAAATTAATTTTGATAAGACGACATCAACGGAATCGAAGCTAAAGAAAATCTGTTGAGTACGTCATATCCTTTTAGTTAAAAGCTAAAAAGTTCATGTCCTTTACAAAAGTAATTAGGGTAATTTTAAAGTTTAATAAAATCTCCCTCGGCTTGTCCAACTAATAAAACTTTTTAAAAAACCCATTCTTTTTAAAGTACTATAAAAGACGCTTCATTTTTACAGTTTGTCTTAAGACTTATAACAGAGGGTCTTAAATATACGTTTTAAGGATTTAATAAAGTTTTTTTAAGGTAATCCATTAGTTTTTAATTAGGAGGCAATTTAAAAAATCTTTTTTTACTGGAAGGTTTCACGTTAGTTTTTATTTTACGTTTGTTTTTAATAATCTATTTGTTTACCTTTAATGCAAGTCGGTTTTCATTTTTTTTGGAAAAGGTTCCAAATTTGATTGTAATTGTGGGTTACTTTGTTTTTCTATCGCCTTTGGTATCCTACCCATGCTTTACGTTGCTTTTTCCCCTTGCAGTATGGTGTACTAAAAAATTAACATAAGATACCTGATGATAACTGGCCTTAATTTTGTTCGATGCAACATTAATTTTGAGGTACATCTTTCACTATTGACTAAACCAAGCTTATTAAGTAGGTTAGATTTACTTTGTATAAATAAAGTTTCTAATTTAAACAGGGACTTACCTTTAAAATGTTTGTATTTTGAATTAACTGTCAGGGGTTCGTAATCAAATTTTGTTTCTCTTGGTATTCGGTATGGTTTTTCCCCTATTCAATTCGACAGCTTGTAGGTTTGTCTAAAATTACATTTCCTTAGCAGTTTTGATTTTATTGGCTATGTAGGTAGGTTTGTTTACATTACCTTCCGTATTTACCTTAGTTTGTTTACTTTATTTTCCATTCCCAACAGTTGTCGTGGGTTCCGGGCCAGCGCGTTTCCTTTGCCTCTAGAGTCTCTTTTGTACAAGTTCTTTGTATTTTATCCTCTTTGCATTAAAATTGTAAACAGTTATTATTCTGGATTGTTGTATAATTTTGTTTGAATATATTTTTAAGGACAGATGACAGTTCGAGGGAATGTTATTTAGCGGGGTTGCCTACCCACGCTGCCCACCTCAAAATGTAACGTTGTTGCCAATTTAGGGGCAGAAAA
>JAHBCN010004682.1:50000-61896 GCA_019359885.1 Listronotus oregonensis | reverse complement strand
ACTGAAAGCATGCCGCCAGAACCGTCTGGCACTACAATTCGGCCGACTGGGATGGTCTAAGAGATTTCTTTGCCAGCTACCCGGAATCCTACCTGCTTTTCTACTCACGATCCTTCAGAAAAGTAAACAAATTACCGAAACAATTCAACTAGGCATTGAGACCTATATTCCCCACACTAAAAAGAACCCCATAACTTCAAATCACAAACCGTGGTTTTCAAATCCTGTGACAAAGCCAGACTTTTAAAACTTAAGCCCACAAAAAGTTTCTTCAAAACCCCAGTCCCGAAAATCGACAGGCTAGCATCGAAGCCAGAAATCAGTATAATCAGACCATCTCAGAAGCAAAAGACCGTTTTAACAATCGAATAAAAGATAAAGTTCTCTTTGCTCAAATGGCAGTAAAGCTTTTTGGTCCTTTGCCAAAAATATTAGTCAGAACTTTTGCACAAATTCTTTTCCACCCTAATTCGAAGATGGAATAGTCTCTCCTCCAAAGGAAAGCCGAACTATTTCCCAAAAAATTTGGCCAATTCTACGCTTGATCCTCCTATTAATCTTCCTCTTCCAACAGTTGTCCCTGTTTCTCATAAAATGTCCGATATAATTTTTAAAGTCAAACAGATCAAGGTATTCTTTCTTCTCTTAATACAAAAAAATCGTCTGGGCTGGATGGCATACCAGCAATCGTCTTAAAAAAATGTGCCCCCGAGCTTGCACCCATCTTAACTCCCTCTTTCAAAACTTTACGACACGGGCATTTTCCCGGAGAGTTGGAAAGCTGCACGTGTGCAACCTGTCCCCAAAAAGGATCCAAAAGGTCCCCTTCTAACTATAGACCTATATCTTTTCTTTCAGTTGTTTGCAAGGTAAGGGAAAAAATTTCCATTAATTCCCAAATCTTAAAGTATCTGGAAAACATAAGATCTTACATGATAGACAATATGGATTCCGTCACAGTAGATCCAAGCTGATCTTCTTTCCTTTGTCTCACACAACTGGAACAAGTCCCCCTTTAGTTTCTTGGTGAACCAGATCTTGCTCTTGACATATCCAAAGCTTTCGATCAGGTCTGGATGATGGGCTTCTTAACAAACTTCCTTCTTACGGTCTTCCACCTAAGCTTTGCTTTGGCTTTCCAGTTTTCCCTTTCTAATCGACGTATATCAGTTAGTGTAGATGGTCATTCCTCCAGCTTCTACTCAAATTAATGCTGGGGTGCTCCAGGGCTCAGTGCTGGCACCCACGCTGTTTCTTCTACACATTAACGATCTTTTCTTCCACAATCAATCCCATTCATAGTTTTGTTGACGATAGTACCCTCCACTCTAGTATTCAATTTCTGCCACCGTGTAATTCTGATTTTGAAAACAAGCGCAGGTCAATGCAAAATCTCTTTCACAAGACCTCAAACTTATCTTGGATTGGGGCGCCAAAAATCGTGTTCAGTTTAATGCCTCAAAAACACAGTCATGTTCGCTGTCGCGAAAAAAGTCTGCGAATGCTCATCTCTTACATATGAACGGCCAAGTTCTGCAGAACAAAGAGTCGTTTAATCTAGTCGGCGTTACTTTTGAGAATAACCTCAACTGGCACAAACACATTTCATCCATAGCTTCGGCAGCTTCAAAAAAGATTGGATTCCTCTTCGAGCCAGAAAATATTTCTTCTTCTTCCAATCTGTACACTCTGTATGTATCCCAAATCAGACCCTCTTTGGAATATTGTTCTCATGTCTGGGGAATGGCGTCCCCTACAACACTTAGCATTCTGGACTCCATTAAAAAAAAGAGCTGTTCGTCTTATTAATGATCCAACGCTCACAGAAAGGCTTCCTCTTTCTTGCCCATCGTCGAGCTGTAGGGGATCTGTCTCTCTTCTATAGGTATTTTCACGGCTTCTGCTCAGAGGAATTGGCCAGTATTATTCTTTCTCTGGCAGCTCCCAACAGAGCAACACGTAGTGCAACTTTTATGCATCCTTTTACAGTTCAGTTAGAGAGGCCCCAAACTCCCCTCTTTCTTTCTTCTTTATCCCTAGAGTGTCAAGACTATGGAACCGGCTGCCCGCAGAAGTTTTTCCTTCTCCTCCCAATCTCCAAAAATTTAAGTCCCGTGTGAACAAACTCCCTCTCACCACACTGAAGACACCCACGGTACGTTAGTACTTAGGCATCAGCCTTCGTGGACTGTCCCAAGATTTAAAAAAAAAAAAAAAAAAAAAATGAAATGATGAGATAAAATTTGGTAGTTTATTGGTGCAAAATATTTTTAAAAATACAGAACTGTTCAATGTAGCAAATGTTACTTGCATTTTTTAATAAAGCACGATTTAATTTATTTGTAGATTTTAAGGTAGTTTTTTAATATAAAATAGGTAATTTAAGATTAAGCATTTTTTTATATTTTAAACTTACACATATTAATAAAAATAGGTTCTAGAGGAATAACATTTAAACGGCAACAAGCTACAGATAAAATTAACCAACTTATTTATTATGACAATGAAAGCAACAAAGGTTTTTTTATTTTTCAAAAAACAAGTGTAGTTTTCGTCTTTATGGGGGAAAACGATAACGTTTCGAAGTTTGGCGGGTAAAAAGGGTTAAAAGTAAATTCTAATAAGCTTTTACATACTACATATTTAATATCAGTTTTATTTTTCTTCAATGACTGCATTTTTGTTTCCTTTGTCTGCTTTTTGGTTTTTTAACTGCTTTTTTTTAACCACATCCGTCGTTCTTTTTTTTAATTTCACTGGTTCACAAAAAAAGTAAACATGAATCTAAAGTAAAATTGGGGGTCAAACAGCTAAAAATCGAGAAAACCCCAATGTTTGGACTACGACTATATAAACTATAAGAGATACAAAAAGTTTCATAAAATAAAAAAAAGCTTTACAAATTATTTATAAAAAAGTTATATAAACATTTTTAATAAGATAAATAATAAAGGAAATATAAACAAAAATGTAATTTTGACAAAAAATTTTAGTCCAAACTGAAAATAATAATTTTTGGATTTTTTTTAATAATAAAATATTTATTTTATTTATTTAAATCTTAAATCACTTAAAATTTGCAGAAAAAAATAAAAAAACATTAATTTTCATTTTTTTTTCAAGGGGCACACCTTAAAAAGAATCATAAAAATTTTTTTTTTTTAATTATAACTCGAAAAATATTGCATTTAAATAAAAAAAAAACTATATAACTTAAATTAAAGGCCTGGTAAAAATACATGGTTTATGTCATATAAAGTTTCATGTATCTTTTATAATTTTTAAGATATTAACGTTTTAAATTAATAAAAAATCGTTAATATTTGAAATAACGCCTTTTCTCGATTATTTGCTGGTTGACAGCTAATTTTAACTTCAGATTCGTGTTCAGTGGAAAAAATACTCCAGAAAATCCTAATCCGACACCCAGCACACACCACTTTTTCTTTTTTGTGGGCCTGTGTTATTTATTATAAACTAGGAATAATAAACAGTTCTAAAAAAAAACACGCCAAGCCAGGAAGGGTAGGCCATCAGCGGTAAAACTGAAACCTCAGTAATATTCCCACCTACTCGGCCAGCAGTTTTTACGTCAGTGCATATATTTCGTTACTTAAAAGGTTTTTTGCTAAAAAATATACAACTAAATTCGGTTTAACCAAACTGGCATTTTTCTAGTTATTTTACCTAAAATTTTGAGCATATTTTCAAGGTTATTACAATCTTAACTTTTATGATAGCCATTTCTATTCGAATATTTAAAGAAAAAAAAAAACGTTATCTTTATGGCTTTTTAGTAATAAGGTACATTTTTGCATTAAAATAGTATTATTTTAACACAAAAGTGAGTTTAGAAAAAATATACATATATAAATATATATATAATATATATATATATATATATATATATATATATATATATATATATATATATATATATATATATATATATATATATATATATATATATATATATATATATATATATATATATATATATATATATATATATATATATATATATAGATATATATATATATATATATATATATATATATATATATATATATATATATATAATATATATATATTTATATTTTGAATAAAATAATAATATTTATAAAATATTATATAATAATATTATACGATAATAATAATATAGTATATAAATATGAATTATTTGGAAAGGATTTTTACATGATACCAACACTATGGCGGCGTAAAAATTCCAATTCTCTTTTAAATTTTTTGATGCAAATTATCTTGTCTTGGAAAAACCCTTGTGAAGCTAAACCTGACGTTTTACGAGCAGACAGAAAACAAAATCACAATATAATGATTACAAAAAGAAAATTCAACATGTATCGTTAAAATCTTTATTCCTGAATCGACGAAATTCTAAGCTTGCATAGCAAATAAAACAAAACATTTGCTTTGGAATTTCAATATTATGTTTCTGACAAAAAATTATAAGTTAATGTTATTATTGAAAAGCTATTTTTTAAAAATAAAAAAAACGTTGGTTTATTTATTTTTTTAACTAAAAATAGCCTACGTTTTAGTTTAGTGCCAAATGAGTTTTCTTTAAGTTTTACTAATGTTTTATATAAACCATATTGCTTCGGGTAAAATATGTTTTTATAATGAGAAAATATCAACCTGTATATTTTTGGATTCCTGGAAATATTTCAAATTTTGACAGCTTTTAAAAAATAATACCAAACTAAAGGTGCAAAAAATTGTATATTTATATAAAGGTTAGCTTTGTCAATATTTTTTTCAAGTTGTATTATACTCTATTGACTAAGCATTTTTACGATTAAGGGAACTCATTTCAATTGAATATTTTGAAAATCGTTTAAAAAAATTAAGTATTTTTATTTGACATTTTTAAACGCGATCCTAAAGGATTTGCAAAGTGTTTTTTTTTTTTTTCTGGATAATAAGTTGGTATCAAAATATTACTTTTTGGCCCATCGTGGCCAACCAAATCGAAAATAAAGATTTTTTAAAGTTGTCAAAATTGGTTATACGGCAACCGTTAGAGGCAGAATATTTAAAGAAATCTATAAATGTAAAAAAATACAGGTGTTGGTAAAAATGCCGTTTTCGGTGAAACCGGGAGTCACCAGGAGGCACGTGATTTATCAAATAGCGTTAAACTTTAATGAATATTATATCCCCGAGTTTAATTTTTCTATATTACAAAATGGCAAAACAAAGGAGGTAAGGCACACATCTGGATCATCCTACACAGGGTGCTTAAAAACTGCAAAGCCAAATTTTAGGGGGTAAGTCCTCATGAAAAAATATGGTAATTGTTTAAAATCGATGCACTTTTTTGGGATGTAAAATCAACATGAATAATTTTTTTTTGAGTTGTCAAATATTTTTATCCTTAAAGTTTATCCAAAATAGAACAATTTTTTCGAATAATTTTTTTTTAATAAAATATTTGATATTTTAATTTTTTTAATTATTTGTCTTTACACAAAGAATATAAAACAAATCACTAGAAATTGCTAAACTTAAATGGATGCATTTTATTTATGAAAAACTTAAAAAATACCTTTTTTAAATAAAAATTGACATAGAAATTGTTTTTGTTTTTTCTTAAAAGATTCGTAGATCCGCCTTAAAATAAAACAAAATTAAAAAACGTCAATATCTCTATTTTTCGATTTTTTATGGCTAAAAATAAGTGAGGCTTTAAAGCAATTAGCAAAAATATAAAAAAAAAGTTTTTATAAATATGGTCCCGCAAATGCATAATTTTTAAAATACAGGGTGTAAAACTTAAAAAAGCCATTATCCTAAATACCTTTTAGCCGATTTTTTAAATTTTTTTAATAACTTAGGCCCAACTAAATTAAAATTATTAGGGCCAGTGACGTCTCAAAAGACACCTTATTGAAAACAAATTGAGAAATGCCACTAAGTTGTTTTTGCAACATATATATATATATATATATATATATATATATATATATATATATATATATATAAAAAAAAAAAAAAAAAAAAAAAAAAAAAAAAAAAAAAAAAAAAAAAAAGGGGACAAAAAACCCAGTCTTTTTTTAATAAAAGTATGTTTAAAATTTGAGACTTTTTCATAAGAGCCTTTTTTGGAAGGTCCATTGGGGTTAAAACGGCAACATCAACTTTGTTTTTAATGGAATACTCTGTATTTTTTGGAATTTGGGGATTCTTCTATATTATACAAACCCTTTTTGTTTTTTTGAAAAGAGCGATTGAAGATTTTAAAAAAAATAGTTTTAGGGGAAAAAAAAAAAATGTTAAAAAAATTTATATTTTTAATTTTAATTCTTTCTAAACCCCCTCTGGGGGGGTCAAATAAAACACCCGGTTTTGGTGTGTGAAAAAATTGATTTTCTAAAATGTTACTTAAAAATTTAAATAACCCCCTGTATTTTTGAAAGGGGGATTCTAGGGTTTTTCCAATATAAAATCTTTTTTAAAAAAACCTATCTTTGTTATTTTTGAGAAAATTGTTTGCCCTTATAACTGATAATGTGCGGTCTTTTGCATTTAAGTTTCTAAAAAATCAAAGATAGAAAAGGATATAATAGAGTTTTATATCAAAATGACTTGTAAAGTCCAAATTTTAAAAATTCAGCTTCTTTTTAAGAACATTTGAAAATTAAAATTTTTCAATCTTCCGGTGAAGCCGGAAGTAGTTTTTTAGACCTCAGATAGATCCTCAGAAAAATTAAATTAAATATAATTTTTTAAAAACATCTATTTGTTTTCCCATAAAAGTCATAATTTAGTTTGACATTTTAACCATTTTCTCAAAAAAAGCAGAGATAGGTAGGGGTATTTAATTTTTATCAGAAATGATCCGTAGAATCCTAATACTAAAAAAATACAGGGTGTTCCATTAAAAATCAAAATTAATGTCGTTTCCGGTTAAACCGGGGAATGATAGACACATGTTAAATATCCAAAAAGCATCTTATAATATAATATATCATCTCAAAATTTGAAAATAGTTTTCTTTCAAGAAAATAAAGGGCTGGGTAGTATTTTTTTTACCCGGTTTTTTTTTTTTTTTTTTTTTTTTTTTATATATATATATATATATATATATATATATATATATATATATATATATATATATATTATATATATTAATATTTTTAAATTTTAAATTTTTTTAAAAAAAAATTTTTTAAAAAACCAAAAAAAATTCCCAAATTTTTTAAGTCTTTGAACCCAAGAAAAAATTTTAAAAAATTAAATTTTCAACTAAATTAATTAATTGGGGTCCTAAACTTAATAAATTTTTTATTTTTTTTTAAAAACAAAAAAATGAAAAATATTAATGGACAAAAAGTTGTATTTTAGGGTTAATTAAAAAATATATAAAAATTGCAAAAAAAATCAGTGACCTACATTTTTTGCACAATTTTTTTTTAAAGGATGTTATCTAAGACGCCATTAAACCTAATAATTTTAATTTTTGGCCTAAATTTTTTTATTCAAAAAAAACATGAAAATTTTAAAATTTACGAAAACTGCAATTTGGGGTGATTTTTAAACCCCATCGGGGATTTCCAAAATGTTTTTTTTAAAATGTGTTAAAATTTAAAATAAAAACTTTTTTAAATTTTTTTAAAAACCAAAAAATAAAAAAGCACATAAATTTTTGGAAAGTGTGGTATTCCTATAAAAATGTTTTTTTTTTTATTTTTTTTTCTTTTTAAAATTACTGCTTTGTTTAATAAGGGAATTTTTTAATTTTAAAATTTTTTTAAAAGGGCCCAAAAAAAAAAAACAAAAATTTTATTTTTGTTTAATTTAAATTTTCGTTTAAATTTTTGGGGGTTTTTTCCCCAAGTCCGGGGTTTAATCGGGCGGGGTTGGGGCAAAAAAAGTTAAAAAAGGGGAATTCCGTTTAACGAACACTACACTCGGACTTTTGACGTAAAACTTTTTTTTTTTTTTTTGGGGAAAATTTTTTTTTTAAATTCAAACGTTAAAAAAATTAATTTAAAAAAAAAATATATATATATATATATATATATATATATATATATATATATATATATATATATATATATATATATATATATATATTAAATTTTTATTTAAAAATTTTGGCCGATTTTTTAAAAAAATTCGCTGTGTTTTCATTAAATTTATTCATATCAAATTGTTCATATTTCGGATGTTTAGTTAAACAAAAACCAATTTCCTGTTTTCCTTTTAAAGGGCGGGATTACAAGTAAAGGTTCTAAACAGACACCCTTTTTAAAAAAGGGTTTTTTATAAAAAGGCAGGGTAATCCCCAAACCACGTTCGGGGGCCCAAATTTTTGGAATTGGAGCATCCGGAAAGTTTGTTTGGAGCGGATTTATTTAGGGAGTCCTTGAATGATTCCCCCGGAACCCCCCTTTTGATTTGAAAGAACAGATTGTTGTTTTCGTCTTCTCCCTCGCTGAAATCACAAAAAAAACGTTTTTCCTGTTTTCCGACCATTTTTAACAAATCCTTTTTAAAAAAATGTTATAAAATATAAATAAAAATGATAAATTTTATATATTTTTTTTTAATTTTAATTTAATAATAAACTCATAAAGTAGATAAAAGCAAAAAAAAAATAAAAAGTATTTTAAAGGGGGTTTTTCTGGTTTGATAGGTTCAAAAAAATCGATTTTTATTTTTTGTAAATATTATTTCCTTAATATGTCTAAAATATATGGTTAAAGACATTTTTCAAAATATGAAGCCATTAAAAAGATACATCAGTTAGAAGAGGCAGATGTTTGAAGCGCTGAGAGTTCTGTCGGCTTGATACCTGAGACCCTTCTATAAAAATTTATGCTTATATAAGTATAGACAAGTTTAAACAAGTTTAAGAAAATTGGTGTAGTTATTTACGTTGTGAAATTTATTTTAGTCTTGGTATCGCAGATTAATGGTAAGTTGGGATTTTTATCGTATATCTGTACTTGAAACTTTAAACGCGTTTTTCTTAAAACTATGGTTTTTAGACTTTCCTCCATCATATCTCGATAACGGCTTGACCGATTTACTTCAAATTTATAGGGTTGACTTAGCACATATAGACGCAAAGAATATGCTATATCATCACTCAATATTTAAAATATTTTTCTTTTTTTAACAAAAAGTTGACAAAAAATTCGAAATTTTTTGTTCCGAAGTCTGTCAAAAATCCAATTTTTAAAATTTTCTTCTTATAATAGTTCATTTCATGTATTTAAGCTTAAAGATTAAAACGCTGCCGAATTTTTTAGATTCAGATAAGCCAATAAGCTGATTTCGTAGAGGGAGTGAGCGTCAATTTTTTTGAGGAAGGTGTCTTCGGAGCGCTATAACTTGGGTTCTAATGAATATTTTTAGCTAACAATTTATGTGTAAAAATACTTGGAAAAAAATGATAAAAACTTCAAAGTTCTATCTCTTCATTGGTCCTCACAAACAAATCTCAAAAAATTCATAAAAATCAGACCGTCAAACCAGATAACCGCCTCAAACATTTTAAAAGAACTACCTTCTTTTTTGTTGACATCCGATTTTTTTAAAAGCAACTTTGTAAATGTAATTAACCTTCGCATTATCTGTCAAATTTAATTTAAAAAAATCAAAATAAGTTTTTTTTGAAAATATTAAAAAAAGTAAAAGTTACAAGTTGATTGCGTTGACTCTGATTTTACAACGGTAGTGAAATTCCCAACATCAAAATTATTTTATACTTGTAAAATTTTGCATATTAGCTTAAAAATTGCATTGGAAAAGCTTTTTTTGATATTTTCAGATGTATATTTGAAATTTTTTGGAAAAAAATAAAACTTGGCAGACAATGCCATCATTTTGTTAAATTTTTCTATTAAACCGGAAATTGATGACCAAATCAAATTTTAAATTAAACTACTAATAAAAAAATGTTTAGATACTAAAATTTTTGTAAAGACAATGTCTTCTTAAAAGTTGCTAAATTACATATCTTAAGTTCCTTGTTTATTGTACATATTTATTTTTACAAGGAAAATACATCGCTTTAAATCGCTTGATCCAGATTTGCCTTTTACAAAGAAACTGTAAATTGTAAAAAAATAACTCTAACTTATAAATTTTATTTAATAAAATGACGAATAACGTAGTTAACCTTTTTTTACTTGGAAAAACAAATAAAAAACTTTTATTACCACGGAGCCACTGAACCAACGTCAAAAAACTTTTAAAATTTAATATAAACATTTGGGAATTAGGTGAAAATCGTGAAAAACTCACACTGTATATTTTGACTTTAGATAAAGAATAAACAATTTAAATTTTTGACGAGTTTGTGATTTATAAACTTTGAACATAAAACAAAACTTTATCTTTCTTTTTGAATTCTGGACAAAATACGATTACAAGGAATGTGTTTATTTTTAGAATGATAAAGGATTTAATGCCTGCATCTACTTAGCTTTTCACAAAGAATTTTAAACTAAAGAATTTTTAGTATCCATAAAAACTTTTTTAAGGTAATGCGCGAAATCTCTTTATTAATTATATAGCAGACAAGCGCTTTTAAGTAAGAAAGTGAAAATTTAGATTATGGAATGTAGCTTTAAAAGCTGTTCACATGGAAGCAAGTTAAATCTTCAGTTATAAGCCCCGAGTATTTTTGTTTTACTTTTTTAAAAATATATTAAAACTTATTTTAAAGTACATATGGCTTTGTAAATAACTCAAATGTTGCTATAACTCAGATGTTGCTATAAATTCTAATCCAGTATATGTAAGAGGATAATACGAGAAAAAAATGTAATCCGTTTAGAGCTTATATTGTTCGGAAAGTCGTACATTTCAGAGTGCTTTATATTTCATGCGGCCTCACTAAATGGACAAAGCAGAATGCCGTATCTCAAAATATAAAAGAATTTTTCCACATTTTAGTCCTGTAAGGACAGTTAAAAAGTCCCGTTTCAAGTGTTTTCTCCTCCTTGAATTTCCCTTTTGAATAACTGAAAATGTTTTTTTCTTTTGTTAAATTTATTTTTTTTAACTGTTTTAAAAGGTAAAATTTTTCCAAAATGTATTTACTGCAAAATATAAATTATGTATATATAAAAATATATATATATATATATATATATATATATATATATATATATATATTTTTTTTTTTAATTGATATAATCTATAGTAAATTCAAAGCCACACTGCTGCCTAAGGTCAGCGGGTTCAAATTGCATTTTTTTACCTTAAAAAAATTATAAAAAATGGGTTTTTTAATATAACTCGAAAACCTACTGGAAGGAAAAAATAGTACATAATCAAAATTAATGGTCGAATAAAACTACGTCAGTTTTTTTAATCTCTTAATATCTTAAAAACTTAAGAGTTACAAAAAAATATAAGGAGCAAAAAATATGCCTTTTAGTAACCTCTACATAAATAGTTTTTTACACATTTTTAATAAAACAAGTAATAAAGCAGATATAAGCAAAAAAGTAATTTTGGTCATTAAAAATTTCGCTAATAACAATATTTTATTGGTACAAGTAAGTATACCAGCTCCGATCCATTTAAAAATTAATTCAAAATGTTCTATTTATTGAATGAAACAAACTAATACACATGTGCCTCGAGGCAATGGGGAATAACATAGTGGCACGAATATTTTATTTAATTTTAAAAAAATTATAATAAGTGCCTTCTATCTGGGTGTTATATACCTGGCAGGCATTTTCTATGCTTCTATGTGTATAGCTCATCGTTTAAATATTTTATTATCGATTTAAATAATATTATGATTAATTTATTAAAACAGTTACTCGTTCAAAATGATCTTGAGAAAATTTAAATGATATTTTTACCATGCAATTTTTCTCTATAGTTTATTAATTTTTTTTCAGTT
>JAHBCN010004682.1:0-47500 GCA_019359885.1 Listronotus oregonensis | reverse complement strand
AAAAGAAACTTTAAAAAAATTATATATATATATATATATATATATATATATATATATATATATATATATATATATATATATATATATATATATATATATTGTATGTATATATGTATATATAGGGTGTATATAGTGACTAAAGTTACTTTAAAAAACAAATTAATAAAAAACATAGACTATAAATAGCTTCTATAAAAAAAAAGTTAAAATGTTCAAGAACGAGCTTTTGAACATAAGTCTTAAGGTACGTACACACCGAAAAAACAAAGAAGAACCAACATTCGTTCTTGTTCACCTTGTTTGTATGGGTTCTTTGTTTATTGTTCGCGTTACTTTGTCTACATAGCGCAATAAATATTTGTTCACTCTCGTTTGACCAGTTGGAAAAGTTATGGATGACGACGAACAAAATTTATTTCTTTAGGTATGTACACACCGAAAAAACAAATATTCGTTTTTGTTCACTCTCTTTGTATGTGTTTTTTGTTTATTGTTCGCTTTTTCTGTCTATTATACTCTTGTTCGACTAGTTGGAATAGCTATGGATGACCATTAAAACAAAAATTCTCTTTGATGTACCGACGTCCACTGGAACATGTGCGAACATGAACAAACAAACGTTTGTTCGCCGTTTTAACTGTCTACACTGAAGAAAAATGTTTGTTCGCTCATGTTTGTTCTTTTTTTTCGGTGTGTACATAAAGGTATGTACACCCGAAAAAACATACAAGAACAAACATCAGCAAACAATCATTTTTCTTTAGTGTAGACAGTAAAAACGCGAACAAATGTTTGTTTGTTCTTGTTCATACATGTTCGAGGTATGTACACACCGAAAAAACAAACAAGAACAAACATCAGCAAACAAACGTTTTTCTTCAGTGTAGACAGTTAAAACGGCGAACAAACGTTTGTTTGTTCTTGTTCGCACATGTTCCAGTGGACGTCGGGACATCAAAGAGAATTTTTGTTTTTATGGTCATCCATAACTATTCCAACTAGTCGAACAAGAGTAAACAGAAAACATACAAAGAAAGTGAACAAGAACGAATGTTTGTTTTGGTTTGTTTTTTCGGTGTGAACATACCTTACCTCGAACATGTATGAACAAGAACAAACAAATGTTTGTTCGCGTTTTTACTGTCTACACTAAAGAAAAAGGTTTGTTCGCTGATGTTTGTTCTTGTATGTTTTTTCGGTCTGTCCATACCTTTAAAATTAAATTGCCTTTTAACATTTTAATATAAAGGCCAAGGTTTTATAAATAAACTTTAAGAACATGCCAAAAAATCACATGGTGTATTTACTTTATGACCCTGAAAGAGCGAACATTCCTGTGGGAGCCAAACTCTCTGGGTTACTAACTTTGTTTTGATGTATATGTTAAGCTCACACGACACTAGTATTAGACTGACAATTTTCGGCCTACGTTCTGTAATAAAGTACTGCAAAGGCCTGGGAATTCTACGTCTGGTTTATCTCAAAACGGCAAAAGTTTTGAATCACTGTCCATCAATCTTTTGCCTACCGAAATACACTGATAAAATATACTCAAAAGTTTACTTTTGGTAATACGGGTCTATAGTTTTAGTTTATTTGTTTACAGGAAAAACACACTGGAAAAAGTTATTTTCTACCTAACAACGTAACCATTTGTATTTAAAATTACTATGGTAATTATATCGTCTACGGTTTTCTTTAGATTCATTAATATTTCATAGTATTTTGACTTACATGTTATCTCTTACTTGTTTCTAGTAATAACATAATAGCACGTTTATGCATCATTTGTTATTTTTATTTAAAAAAACAACTGGATTTTTGTTGTTTACTTAGATGCAAATTCATAATCTCTAAAAATTGTTATGCTAAAATAAATTATTCCATAAACAAAAATATGGCGTTATTATTTATGTTAAAGGTTTAAAATTATATAAAAATATATATATATATATATATATATATATATATATATATATATATATATATATATATATGATATATGATATATATATATATATATATATATATATATATATATATATATATATATATATATATATATATATATATATATATATATATATATATATATATATATATATATATATATATATATATATATATATATATATATATATATACTGTGTTCAAAAAGTCCCGGACCCCCTCGATATTGCGAAAACGCCGCCTTTGATCAAAAAATATTTTAGATAAAAGTTGTAGATCTGTGTTACATTTGCCTTGAAAAAATATTGCAATTATATAGAGTGCTTCACAAACACGGAATAAACCGATGTTGTGTTGTTTTAAATGAAATAGTATAATTTTTAATTTACTTTCTGAATCTACGCAAAATTTTAGCCCTGGTTCCTGTTTCATGTCCTATTCCTAAATTCATCAGTTAAGAAGATATGAGGTAACTTTTATTAAAATGATAAATATAGTAATTACAAAAAACTCATTTAATTAAGTGTTGAAAATGGCTTCCCTGAACTACTTGAAAATGCCCCAAGTTGTAATAAAATTTATTAATAACATTTTGGAGTATAACTGGAGTTATCAATTCAAATTCGGTCCTAATCCTGTCTTTAGGTACATCGTTTTTGTTGTTAACACTTTATTTTTCAAATGACCCCAGAGGAAATAGTCCAAGGGCGTAAGGTCAGGGGATCTGGCTGGCCATTCTATTTCACCTCTTCTGCTGATCCACCTAATAGAAAAAGTAGCATTTAAAAATCCATCTATCTGAAACCATTTTGATTGTAAATTATGACCTCTTGTAATTATTATTTTAGGTAATATTGGATCTTCTAACATGTGCAAATATTGCTCTGAATTTAAATTCTCCTCAGCAAAAATGGGTCTATTATTTGGTTTTGAATTATACCTGCCCAAACGTTGATATTGGGTGTGCGATTCTCTCATCCAGTAAGGATTCTCATCTGCCCAGTATTGACAATAATGTCTGTTAACTGTGCCGTTAAGCATAAGAGTTGATTCGTCCGAAAAAATAATATTATTAAAAAAATTCCGATTTCGTGCCCATTTTTCCAACATAACTTCACAAAATTCAATTCTGCGATCAAAATCATCCTTAAATAGTTTTTGCACTAATGTTATATTATAGGGATGAAATTTGTTAGATATAAGGACATTCCTAAGAGATGTAAAACCAACATCGGATTGAGAGGCCACTTTTCGTAATGACAGATTTGGTTCTTCTTCAAAATGCTGCGCAATTTCCAAACTTTTTTCTTTATTACTATCTGTTCTTGGCCTTTGGAGCGTTGGCGATCTTTACCAGTACCAGTTTGGACATTTAGAAATAGGAGGGCGGTCCGGAAACGTATCATTAAAAAGATGTTTTGTTTCATTAAAGGATCAATGGCGATCTTCGAATCCTCTGATCATCAAAAGGGTAATGCGTTTTCTTTCAGTAAGGGACATAATTTAAAATAAATATTAAATTTAAGTAATAAAGTGACTTTATTTGGCAGTGTCAAAAATAACTGTCATGTAAATGTTGGTAGGTAAAAAGGTGAAATAATAGATAATCTTTTTTTTTTATCTTTATGACAGCTCACGAAGGATTATTATATATGTATATTATATCCTACGGATTATATATACATATATAGACCTAAGTACGAAAGTGCCGTGAGTGCCGGGTTTTCCGGTGTTTAACCCATTTCTTCCCAGTTGTTCCGTCAACGTTGTCCAAGTACTGAAACATGCAAATATTGCATTTCACAGCACCTTTTAGACAACGCGGTAGTGCCACCACGGACGTTATTTTTAAATAACTACTACCTAAAAGTGTCTCTCCGGCACTGGGAATCGAACCCGGATCGACGGGCCCGCGGTCCGAAACTCTGACCACTACGCTACGGAGACACAATACTAGATCTGGGAGCAAAATTTAAAAATTTTAATTAAAGTTACTTCATATCTTTTAACTTAAAGGATTTAGGTATAGAACATGAAGCAGGAACTGGGGCTAAAATTTTGCGTAGATTTAAAAAGTAAATTGAAAATATTACTTTTTCATTTAAAAAAACACAATATCGGTTTATTCCGTCTTTGTGAAGCACCCTGTAAACTTGCAATATCATATATATAGGCAATATAAAATTGCAAAGATCCACAATTTTTATCTAAAATATTTTTGATCAAAGGCGGCAATTTCAAAATATCGAAAAGGTCCAATAAATTCTGGAAAAACATAATTTCAGCGAACAACCGTAGAGAGCACTCTTACCAAAACTATAGTTATTGGGCCTTAAGAAGGTAACAAGAGAAATGTATAAAATTAACTTGTCAGTTTTTATATAGAATGTAGTTAATAAAATATTTTAACCCAATAATATACCACCCTATATTTTTAAGTGTAATATAAGAACCAACAGGAATAACAACTACTTCTGAAAGAAATGTAATAAATTATACACGGACATTTATTATGCATATTATATTTTATTGTTTCAAGGTTTTAACTGTCACTGTCTGGCCTAACTGGAATATAACTTTTAAAGAGTATAAAAGAAACAATAAAAAGAAAACAAATTTCGAGTGGGTAAAACTTTTCTACATCATAAAATTTCTTTGGTTAAAATTTATTATTTTCAATTTATATTATTTTTAGCGATCTTGTAGATTTTCTTTCAATTCAGAACATTTTTTGGCTCCGAATAGGATTTACACCTTTCTTTATACACACCAATGTCCTACCAACTGGGCAACCAACTCATAAATTCATTCGATACAAATCTGCCACTTAACTTACTTGACTTTTTATGTGGTCTAGAATGTCCAGCTATTTTAAACTAATGGATAGTGTCAAAGGGCAAAAAAAACCGTATTGTAAAATATTGGTTGGTAAAACCCTATCATCCACAAGCACTGTTTGTTGATCGAAGATCTAGTTCGTTTATATATATAAAAAATTTATAAATATATATATATATATATATATATATAAAAAATATATATATATATATATATATATATATATATATACATTATAAATTAATTAATTATATTTTTATTATAAAAAAATTTTTAAATTAAAAAATAATTTTTAATTAAAAATAAATAAAAAAAAATTAAAATGTTATTTTTTTTATAAAATAAATTTTTTTAATAAATTATATTATATTTTTTTTTTAATAAAATTTAAAAAAAATTTTTAAAATATTTTTTTAAATTTAAAATTTTTTATAATTAAAAAAATTAAATTTAAAAAATTTATTTTAAATAATATAATTTAAAAATAAAAATAAAAATTTTTTTAAAAAGTGCTAAAAACCACCTTGTTTTAAAAAAGGGGGAAAGTTTTTCCTGCTCAACGTTTAAAAAAATTTCCCTTTATTTTTATCTTTTTTTTTCCAACCCTTTTAAAGGCGATTTACTTTTCCGGGAAATTTTTGTTATTAAAAAACCCAAAAATAAAAGGGGGTTAACTTTGGGGACCACTATTCCATTTGTTTAATACTTTAAAAGTGTCTTAGAAAATATAAGTACTAAAAATTATTGGCATCCCCTTTCTGTAAAAATAATGTTAATAAGAAATTTTAAAAAATTGTTAAAATTTTTCAAAATTTTATATTTTTCCCTTTTATTTGTTAAAAAAACCCAAAAATTTTCAGAATTTTACCCAAACTTGAAACTGAAAGGATTTGGCCCCTCATTGAAAATTTAAATCTTCTAAATACAATTTTTTCTAAGAATTTTTCTTTAAATTAAAAATAAAAAGCTTATTTAAACAAGTATTTAAAAAATGTTTAAAAAATTTTTTTTTTTAATTTTTTCAAAAACCTTTTTCTATTTTTAAGAAAATGTCCATTTAAAACAATTTGTTGTTATTTAAGGGTGTAAATCATATGAATTTTTTTTTATAGGTCTTAATAATTTTAAATGCAAATAATTAAAAATTTTATGGTTAAAATTTTTACTTCATTTTTGACTTAGGGAAAGTCATTATAAACTTTTTTTTCAAATTTGATGTTTTAACAGAAAAACATGTAATATTTACATTTCATTTAAAAAATTTAATTACTGAAAACTCAAAATTTCTTTCTCAATTGTTTTTTTCTTTTCTTTTTTCAGCGTTAAAAATGCATAGTTGTAAATTTAAAAACATTGTATTTTTAAAACTTACCAATGTGGAATTAATTTATAACCTTATATATAATATAATATATTTTATATAATATATATATTATATATATATATATATATATATATATATTTTATATATATATAATTTATAATATATATATATATATATTATATATATATATATATATATATATATATATATATATATATATATATATATATATATATATATATATATATATATATATATATATATATATATATATATATATATATATATATATATATATATATATATAAATATAGCCAGAGATGCTGAGAACTATTCGTATGCAAACCGAAGACTGTGCGCAATGGTTACGCTGGATGTCAAAATGCGTTTAACAGTGCATCGTGGCAATTTATTTTGGACGAGCTAAGAAGAAAAGGCATTGACGAAGGCTTAATACGAATTATATCGTCATATCTCTCCGATAGGTATATTCTGCTGGAGCAACAGGATCACTTAAAAACGATAGAGATTAACAGCGGTGTTCCCCAAGGTTCGGTCCTGGGTCCGACATTGTGGAACGTTCTCTATGACGACCTGCTTAGGATAGAGATGCCGGCGGGGTCAAGCTTGTCGGTTTTGCCGATGATGTGGTTTGGTAGCGACAGCAAAGACAGAAGAGTTGCTGATGAATGTAACGAATACGGGACTACGGAGAATCCCAACTGGATGGAAAGAAGACATTTAAACCTTGCACCAGAAAAACCGAGGCAGTTATTCTAACCAAAAAAGAAAGACACTGCCTATTCACTTTGAAGTGGAAGGGACAATAGTAAGACCGAAAATGCAATAAAGTATCTTGGGGTCTACTTAGACACAAAACTAACCTTGCTGAACATATTGTAAAGGCTATAGAAAAGCAGAAAAGACTGTGAGGGCTCTTTCAAGCTTAATGCCCAATGTAGGAGGACCGAGAGCTTCAAAAGAAAAATATTAGCAAGCGTGGTGCAGTCACAGCTCTTGTACGGAGCTCCAGCCTGGTATGAAGCGACAAAGAACAAGAACCTAATGAGAAAAACTTGAAAGTCTTCAGCGGGAATGTCAATAAGAGTATGTAGTGCCTACGGACAATATCAACCCAAGGTGTGGGGTCATTGCTGGTATTCCCCCTATAACCCTACAAATTTAAGAGAGGAGAGAAAGGTATACGGGAGTTAACAAAAAGCTGCAAGAGAAAACCTGACTGATAAGTGGCAACGAGAATGGGATAATGGTCGGTATGGGCGATGGACATATAGACTAATAGCAAATATTGACCGGTGGATATGTCACCATATGGAGAGGTGGACTACTTTTTTAACCCAGGCGCTCTCAGGCCATGGTTTTTTAAAAAAATTCCTGTTTGAGGGGAGAAGAGAAAACTCTAGTAAGTGCGATTTTTTGGAAGAAGAAGATGATGCAACCAACTGTTTGAATGTCCCAACGGGGAGAAGTAAGAACGGCATACCAGAGGACCCCGGGGAAAGCTTCGCTGCCGACAACATTTGGAGGAACTAACAGGGTCTGAAGAGAGATGGAATCGCATATATAGTGTCATAAGATTAAATTTTGGGGAAAGGAAAAAACAGAGATGAGAGGATACTTAAAAAACGTTAAACGCTAAAGCATAGACAAGCGTGGCCCCTTTGAAGTAATGCGAAAGCGGATTCCGAGACGTCATGTTGTAAAAAGGGGGGAAGGGTTTAGTCGGTCGGCTAAAACCCAAACCCCGACACTATCTGGGCACATAAGATCGCATCGAGCCAGCCCAGATGTCTGTGAACAGATTCCAACCCCCTTTAAAAAAAAAAAAAATAAATAAAATATATATATATATATATATATATATATATATATATATATATATATATATATATATATATTATATATATATATATAATATTATATTTACGTATATTAATACATTGCTGGCACAATTTAAAATTCAAAATGGCGACAGGAAAGTGGAAATAATTAAGTGTAACGCAAAAAAAGCTTTCAGAAAAAAAATACGCAACCTATTGGGTCATTTTTTGGCTTAAATTGAACCTGATGAATACTTTTTAATAGCTGGTGGGATTGGATAACAAAATTCAACATGGCGGTTTCAATACGGCAGTCAAAAACTCAATACTGTGGACTTCATAAATTTACTTACCTAATTTTTGGTTAATCGGTTAAAAGTTGAAGATTTTCTCCGCCATCTTGAATTTTGTAAATCCGACCCCGGATTCGTAACGGCCTCCCCAAAAACCCATATATATATATATATATATATATATATATATATATATATATATATATATATATATATATATAAAAAAAAAATTTTTTTTATATTTAAAAAAAAAAAAAAAAAAAAAAAAAAACCAATTTTAAGAAAAAGGGTTAATTTCTGAAAATTTTGTCCGCCATTTTGGGATCTGCCTTCAATTTTAAATCTGAACCCAAATTTGTGAATAGCGACTCGAAAAATCCCCATATACCAAATTTGGAACAAAATAGGTATTTTTTTTTGAAAAAGTCCAACATACAAAATTTTTGAACGCCATATTGAAACGGCCATGTTGGATTTTGTTATTCAATCTCACCAGCTATCAAAGAGTATCCTTCAGGTTTAATTTAAGCCAAAAAACGACTCAATAGGTTGCGTTTGTTTTTTCTGAAACCTATTTTTGCGCTACACTTATTTTATTCCACCTTTTTGCAGCTATATTGGGCTGCCATTTTAAAGTTTGATTTGTGCCAGCAATTATTTAAAAGCCCTTTTCCAGACGAACGTTTTGACATCTGAAACGTCAAAATCCATCAACCGAAAATTCGGGTAGGCAGGTGTTTCTGCGTAAAATATTATATATATATATATATATATATATATATATATATATATATATATATATATATATATATATATATATAATATATATATATATATATATATATATATATATATATATATATATATATATATATATATATATATATATTATAAATTTTTTAAATTTTTAAAATTTTAAAAGTTTTTTAAAAAATTGTTTAAAAAAGGGAATTTTTTTAAAAAATAGTTTTTTTTTAAATTATTTGTTTTCCCAAAAAATTGAAAATTGGAAACCACAAATGTTTAACATAATTTTTTAGTTTTTTCAAATTTTTTTTTTATATTATTTTATTAAAAAGTTTATTTTATCAATTTTTTAAGTTTTTTTTTAAATAAATTTTTAATATTTTTAAAAAAATTTTTTAATATTTTTAATATTTTTTTTAAAATATTGAAAAATTTTAAAAGATATTTTTTAAAAATTTTAATAACAGAGAAGAAAAATTTTTTTTTTTTAATTTTTTTTTTAATAGGTTATAAGAAATTAAATTGAAAATTTAAAATAGTTTTACCACAATTTTTTTTTCTAGGTTTTTAAAATTTTTTTTTAAAGCTTGTTGGCTTTTTTTATAAAACTTTTAAAAGGTTTTTGATTATTTTTTTTAATTAATTTTAAATAATTATTAATTTTATTTTAATTAAATTTATATATCCCAAGTCTGGTAATAAATAAATTTTATTCCAAATAATTAAATTTTAAAAATTTTAATTTTTTTTTTATTCAAATTTTAGTTTATAAAAAAAATTTTTTTTTTTTTTTGGTTTTAAATTTTGAAATTTCAAAATTAAACAGTTGGGTTTTAAAAAATTTGGGGAAAATTTAAAAATTAATTATATAATTTATTTATATTATTTTTATTAAATTTTTTTTATATAATTAATTAATTAAAATTTTTTATTATTTTTTTTAAATTTATTTTTTAAAATCAAATTATTTTAAATTTTTTATTTTGTTAAATTAAAATTTTTTTATATTTTCCCTTATTGTATTAAATAAAATTTCATAAAAAAAAATAAAATACAAAATTATTTAAAAATTCTAATTATTTATCAATAAAATTAAATATTTATTAAAATTTTTTAATATTTTATATAATATTAAAATTTTTATATATATATATATATATATATATATATATATATATATATATATATATATATAATATATATATATATATATATATAATTAATCATCGTAGTGTCATTGTAAAATTATGTGTGTTTTGTTGTTTGTTTTTTTTTGTGTATATGTAAAATTATGGTTAACCGTTTTCTATTTTAAGGTTGATACCCAATTTTTTTTTTTGAAAAAGCCCAATATAATGTGCGAAACTTTAAAATAATGTGTTTTCTTAAATAACAAATAACACCTATAAACAAGAAACTAATTATAAATAAATGGTTATGTGTTGAATATATTCTTCGTACAATGGTTAATTTTATGTTTTAAGGTGATATTCTTTAAAAATTTATAAGGGGTTTGTATAAAGTTATTACATAAAGCTACAGTTAAATTTCAGTTTTTTGCTGCGTTAAATAAATGACTTACCCAATAAAACCCTTATTTTATTGTGCACATATTTATTTTTTTTGAACTAAAAATTTCTAAATTTTTTTTTTGTATCCTTATAAGTTAAAATATACAAGGTCATTCAAAAACCATATGTTATCGCTTAATAAGAAGTTCCTTGGCAAAAATAGGACAAAAAATGTTATATGAACATAGATCCAAAACAGTTCCCTTTTTAGGATAAAGAATAAGAAAGGAAAATTTTCAAAATTGGTATTTTAAAAAAGACTTGGTACAGTTAAAACATTAACCGAAGTTGACCTTCTGATAATACATTTTTGATACTATTATGGGCAAGTGGCGTAGCTTCTGACAATTTAGTTAGTATTTTTTACATTTTTTCTTTATAATTTACTTATTACTATTATATTTATAATATGGTAAATAATGCCTACTTTCTGCTTAGTTTTACACAAAAAAGGGACTCCTAAATCAACTCAAGAAACTTATATTTTTGGCCAAGGCATCTCCCATTAAGGTGGGGGGTAAAGTTTGTTCGGTCAAAAAGAGACCTATTTTCATGAATTTTTTATACTATATTGTTATCATAGATTTATTTTAAAAATTAGTATATTATAATATATCATAAAAAGAATATTTTAAAAAAAATCGCACAAAGATATAAAGAAATAACGGATTTATTGCAGTTTTCTGTTGGTGCCTCAAAATGTTTTTTTCGGTGACCGCGATTCCTCAGCACTGTATTATTTGAAATTAAAAAACCAAATTGTTTTAAATATTTAATTAGATTCTTTTTCAATTGACGCAGAGTTTTTATCAATTTTTAAATTTTTTGAAACATTTTGAAGTTGAAATGATGTTTTTTGACAATAAAATCAACCTAATTGATATTGTAAGATTGATACTAATAATTGAAAAATAAATAAAAACTCGACGTTACTTAATAGTTATTTATATGTAGAATATGTGTACAAATTTTTACAACGATTAATTCAGTACTTTTTACGGGACGGTGGTCACCGACTTTAAAAATTACATGTTTGGGAAAATCGTTTTGTACGCTCACGCAACTGAGTTGGAGCAACAGTCATTAAAACTATTATAAATGCGTCAATTTGGCTTTGATTCGACGTTAACATTTAATACAAAATTCTTAAGATGGTATACATTCAAAATATTAAATTGACCCCCCTCCCTTAAGCATCGTCTCATATTTTTTGAAACATCCTGTAAAGAAAACTAGAAAGAAGGCAATATGCGCAAAGCACTTAATTTTTTGTTGTTAAATTTAGGTTTTTATATTAAAAGGTTTTAAAGTACTTACATTAGATCGACGGTCCCTCCACCCAAGCTGAATCGGAATTGCAAATAGCCGTGGGCGAGATTTAAGGAAATAAAATTGCTAAGGCCATTTTTCATTTGGCCGCTGTACAAAATTAGACCATTAGGCGCTTTAGGCATAAAGGAAACTTCAATTGAAAATGTCTTCTCGATGCCTTCCATCTGAGGAAATCGAATAAAACTACGTCCATTGAACTCCGGAATCACTAGTTTATCATTTTTATATTCTGCAATCAAATTCTTTGTGTAAATGTGGTTCATTTTTTTAAACAGTTGTTTTACAGCGCCTTTGGGGAAACATCAGAGGGTTTTCGTTAGCAGATGTTTTAAATTTTTATCAGGTGACGTAGTCTAGTCGAGAAGTGTGTTTCATGCAAAAAATAGTTAAAAGGCTTCAAAAAATATGAGCGATAGCTCATTCGACACAGAATACAAATCTAAGAAAGGCTTTTTTTGCCAATAATAATTGCCATTGTTATTAACAAAAAACGAAAAAATTAAAAGCCATTTTGATTTTTAATGATAACTCAAAAACCGTAAGAGATAGCGGAAATTGCAAAAAAAACTTTGAAGAGAAGAAAGTTTCCGATAAAAAGTCCCAACTCTCGGAGTTCTATTTTAAATTATTTATAATTTTAATTTAACCCCAAAAATGGGCCTCCCGACATTTTTGGTTGCGCGCTCGGCGTCAGAACCGAGTGCGTCACACTAAATATTTTTTTAGGGTATTAAATATTATTTGAAAAATTTTAAATATTTATGGTATATTCAAAATACTTCAAATAATTTATTTCCGTTGAAAATTACACTTAAAGTTAGTTTTTTAACAAGTTAGATAATTTTTAATTAACAATTTTTTTTCGAACTTTCGTCGTCATTGTACTTAAAAAAAAACTTAAATAATTGTAGTATAAATTTTTCTTTTCGTAAAGCCCTTTTTATTTACATACTCAACAAAATACCGTTATATAAGTTTTAACAAAAATTAACCCTGTGTTTTTAATAATTTTATAATTTTGACAAACAATGAAAAATCTGAGTAACATTGTTTTTTCAGCTTTTTTTGGACTTTAAGACGATCGTCCAAAAATTTCAGATCGGTGCGAGAGTTGGATCAATTTATTATGAACTTTTTTTGGCCCTTGGACGTACTTGAGGGTTGAAAAGGGGTGGTTACAAGGGTAGCACCGTGCCAACATTTTTTATAAAAAAAGTAGAAAAAAATTCTTGGCTCGGTGCTATCCTTGGAAGCACCCTTTTTCAACCCTCAAGTACGTCCAAGGGCCGAAAAAATTCAAAATGGATTGATCTAACTCCCGCACCGGTCTGAAATTTTTGAACGATCATCCTAGAATCATAAAAAAAACCGAAAATTTTTTTGGCGCAGTGCTACCCTTGAAACCACCCCTTTTCAACCCTCAAGTACGTACATAAAAAAAAAAAATTAATGTACAATAAAGACAAAACTTTGAAACAATTTTGTTCATTAACAATTGTCTAACTTGTTGAAAAATTAATCTTTAGTTAAATTTTTAACGGAAACAAAATTTGACTACACCCTAATTTAAAAAAATAATTCATATTTAACACCCTACAAAAAACTATTTAGTGTGACGTACTCGGTTTTAACTCCAAGTGCGCAACCAATTATGTCGCGGGGTGGTCTATTTTCAGCGTTAATTTAAAATTATGAATAATGAAGATAGGACTCCGAGATGCAGACTTTTTTTTATCGGAAATTTCCTCTTCTTCAAGGATCTTTTTTGCAATTTTCGCTGTCTCTTATGGTTTTTAAGTTATCATCAAAAATCGAAATGGCTTTTTATTTTTGTCGTTTTTTGTTAATAATAATTGCAATTTTAATGGCAAAAAAATATCCTGAAAACGCCTTTCTCAGATTTGCATTCCGCATCGAATGAGCTATCGCTCATATTTTTTAAAACCTTCTTTCAATTTTACGCAGGAAACACACTGTCTTCGATTTTCTATGACCCTAGTTCGGGAGTCTTCTTTTTGACATTATTTTTTTGTCCTTTTTCACCGATAAGCATTATAAATAACTTTACACTTGGAAAATGAAAGTAGTTTATATGATTTTATTGACTTATTACTTGTTAAACTATATATATATATATATATATATATATATATATATATATATATATATATATATATATATATATATATATATATATATATATATATATATATATATATATAGGTCAAATTGAGTCATATGGGTATCTTAAAAACTAAGAAGAAGTCGTTAAATATGGCAAAGTTGTGTATTTGCGTAACTAACCATATCCGCTTTAGAAAGTTGCAAAATTCCGAGTACGGAGATATCCGAAAAAACCGAAATTTGCTGATTTCGTTTTTACTTTTTTCTGACGTTATTTAAAGAGATATGGAAAAACAAAAGACACTTTCTTATGGCCACTTTTTAAGCTCTAAAAAACAGCATTGAGAAATTTTTCGTACGACGTTTTGTTTTCGTTAAACCATCATCAACTTTATTTTTTTAAATACGGCACTCAATTGTTTATTGAATTTTTTTGAAGCAGGTATAATTCCAATTATAATGATGTCTAACACTTAATATTTGTCTGTTAAATAAACATATTTTTCATAAGAGACAATGAGTTAGACAAGGAACGCACATTATTTCTTATAGGGGCGTTCCATATTTGTTAATAAAAATTAAGTGTTATACATTTTTGTAATTGGGATAATAAGGGGTTCAAAAAAATTAAATAAAAAATCCAGGTCCGTATTTAAAAAAAAAAGTTAATGATGGTTTAACGAAAACGAAACGTCATACGACAAATCTCTTAAAGCTGTTTTGTAAAGCTTAAAAAGTGGCCATGAAAAAGTGTCTTTTGTTTTTTCATATCTCTTTAAATAACGTCAGAAAAAAATAAAGACGAAATCATCAAATTTCGGTTTTTTCCGGATATCTCCGAAACTGGAATTTGCAACTTTCTAAAGACATGGTTGTTAGAATACACAACTTTGCCATAATTTAACCATTCGTATCTCTTACGGATTCCGAGATCCCCATGCATGCACTCGAATCTGTGGCACCTCTTAATATATATATATATATATTATATATATATATATTATATATATATTTATATATATATATAATATATATAATCTATATTTTTTTATATATATATAATATATATATATATATATATATATATATATATATATATATATATATATATATATATATATATATATATATATATATATATATATATATATATATATATATATATATATATATATATATATATATATATATATATATATATATATATATAAAATTGACTTTTTTTTAAATACCTTCTCTCCTTATAAAAATGATAGCTTGGTTAAAAAGATATTTATTTGGTTAAAAAAAATTGTTATTTAAGGTAATAAAAAAGTCACAGTTATAAAAATAACTCAGAACTCCCATTAGACTATCAGGAGGTAAGAAAATCCTTAATTTTTTCTGTAGAACATTTTAATAGTTGTAATAAATGCGTTTGGGTTTGTGCAAATATTAAATCTGAAACATGAACATGAAAACTGATCTGTATCGTAATTTTGAATTTTGCGTATTTAGCGTAGAGTTTAACAGTTGGTAAATGAGGTTTTTATTTTACTATGAACATTTAAAGATTTGCCTGAGTAAAAGGTATGTTGTATGACTTTTATAAATAATACGATATAAAATTTTTAAAACATCTAAGAGTTTCAATATTAGTGCTTATATATTTTTTAACTATACTCGAACCAACATAATGTTTCCCCAAAGTTTACATGATGTTTTTAGTAATAAATGTAAAATAATTAATAAAATAACATTAACATATTAACTTCTTTGGAGTTATGGTCCAGTTATAACAATAAAGTCACTAATATTTAAATAAGTCATGAAGTAGGTATAGTGGAAAAAAAATTAAATTGTACAGCCCCTTGTTGACAAAAGTAACTTTGTAAATAAGTCGGAATATTATTTTAGTAAACCCAAATAAAAAAAAAAAAATGTATGGCAAATAATTACCCTAAAAAATGAAGTATAAGAGTTTTAAATTTTAGCCATAACCAATAGATACTAGCACTTTCACGTACCAGGCTGTTTTTAAAATCACGAAGTTGTCGCCTTAATCAACAAATAGCTTTTATTAATAAGTAATGTTTATCATAACTCATATGGACATTATTTTCTACAGCGCTGTAGAAGAAGAAGTTATCTAGTAACTAAAACCTTAAAACACTTAATTCAAGGCTATTTATACTTAAATAATAGATTTTAAATTATTTTTATTCTGAAAGCCTACAGTTGGTTACCAATAGATAAAAAAATCTTATAGAAATTTTGTTACTTACCAATTTCACATCTTTTTCCTACCCTCCCCGGTCTACAGTGACAAATGAAGTTCTCCTGATCATAGGCTTTGCACTTGGCTCCAAATATACACGGGTTAGACATGCAGGGATCGACAAACTTTTCACAGAATTTTCCAGAAAATTGTGGCAAACATTCACAACGGAACAAGTCATCCATAGGAACACATTTACCATGATTAAGACAGGGAGAATGTTCACAGGCATGTTGAGCGCAATCATGAATCCCCCTTGTTTCCAAAACCATCTCGTGTCGAAACATATGAAGTTCAATTTCCTCTCTGCCAATCTTGAGCTTTTTTATACAGCCCTCAAATCCTTTGTCCGTGCCAATGTTTTCGAAAACACTAAAAGTAAGGTCAATCGCTTTTAATTATTTCGGTTAGAGATTTACCCGTATAATCTGTAACGTATATCAGATCTTTTTTAAGCGCAGTTTTTCCCTTTTTATTTTTATAGTGTTATCCGGTTTGTAGAAATTTAAACAGTACACTTGTATGTAAATTTAAATTTTTTTACACTGTCGGGTTAAAGATTCATTAAAAACAAGAAAAAATAATTAAAATCTATAAATTTATTAGAAGAAAAGATAGATCAAACACTTTTACTGAGATAAAACTTACCCAAGAAGGTAAAAAAATTGCAAGCAAAGAATTATATAATTTTTTTTGGCTTTAAATTTTTAGGCCCTATTTTTTAGTTATGTATTTTTGCATCTGCGGTAGTGAATAAAAAACCCTTAGAGCTGTTAACGAAGTTTTAATCTCAAATACTCAAGCCTTATAACTTTGCAATATACAAAATATTTAAAATTAATAACAACACCCTTATATATATTAACAGAAACTAAAAATTATATTTCAAAATATTTAATAAACATACTTAGGTTGGACTTATCTCAGTGGAATCTCAAGACAAGATATAAAAATAAATCTTTCATTTTCAACCGAGGTATAAATACCTCCTAAACTCACTTAATTAAATAAGCCTTTTCTCTTATATAATACCTTTTTATTTATTTACTTATTTGTCTAAGCCGAAATGGTCCTAACAAGTTTTTAGGAAGTATAAGGACTTTACACAACTAGCCTCGGGTCAAGCCTTGCATCTTTTATGATTCTTTTCAGACAAAAGCTCTCTAAGGGTCGACCTTATTTCCTTTGGGATTCGACAGTTAATACATTTCTTTAATCAATAAAATCTATTACCACCTCTCGCTGTCCTATTAAATTATTGCCCTGGAGTAAAGAGTCAAATTTACGTTTTTAGGTAAATTCACGTATTGACATTTTTTAAGTAATAATGTAAAATAGTTGTTTTTGGATTAAAATTATAAAATACCCCTTTAACAAAATATTTATTTTATCATTCTAAAAAAACATATAATCTTATTAGGCTTAATAAAAAACAGCTGGTCATAGTTAAAGAAATATTGACAAATATTATAAAATGTATATCATATATTAGCAAGTCAAAAAAAAATTATTAATTTAATCATTTACAATATTTAATTGTTAATTAAAGATGGTAAAAAATCTTAAGTACATATAAGTATATATATATATATATATATATATATATATATATATATATATATATATATATATATATATATATATATATATATATATATATATATATATATATATATATATATATATATATATATATATATATATATATATGCGCGCACCATATAAAGAGAGAAGGAGTGAGATAGAAAAAGCAAGACCAATAGTTACTGCAAGAAACAGTCGGAGGTATGTTTATTTTTATTGAATGTATTCAAGACATAGAGTTGTCGTTATAATAAATAATGAGTGGTTAAAAAAAAAGAAAGTTTATGGTTTGTAAGGAAAGCTAAATACAAAATTATGTGAGACGTTAAAAATCTTTTCGTATCACCCAATTTATAAGTAATACAGAACTTTGCTAAAGTAACCATTCTCAATGTTTTCTTTTGGTATAGGACTTTTAAGGTGAGCTTCATCGTATAAAAGTGTTTGTTTACTACCTTTACTGTCGTATAATTTAATTATTTTATTAAAATTTCTTAACTATCGTTTATAATTTAAATGTTTTTTGTTTTATAAAAAGAATACCCATTTGTATCTTTACTAAAAAAATCATAATTTTTAAGATATGTGATACAATTAAAACTTACCGTGTGTAATTTGTGGGTACATATCCAACAAACGTATCCGTCTTTAAATCCAAAGCTTTAGTAGAGCCCACGGCTTGCGCGGCCACGTCATCAGCATCATCTAATTTAAGCAGCCCGTCCCTATTATATCTCTTAACTACAACCCTGTGAAACTTGCCAAGTTCGATTTTGTCTAGAGAACGCATAATAACCGGCCCGTGGCCCAAATTGTACTTGAACTCGACAAATCCATTAACAAGGGAAAGAGATACAAAATCCCCAAGCCCATTGTCATTTTCTCCGTTGTAAAGCAGTATGCCATCGTAAGTGTAAGATTTGAACTCCAACTCTATAATAAGTTTGTTGTAAGCCTCTATGGTCTTAAGTATTGCGTAAGATCTCCCACTAAAGGACGGGGTTTCGTATTGTTTTAGGACAATTTCGTTTTCACAGGACGGGCCTGTGTAATTTTCCGGGCAAATGCAGGTAAAGGTTGCTCCAGGCAGGTCAATGCATGTGCTTAAATGAAAACACGGAGATGAACTGCAAGCCCGAAATTCTTTTGTAGGACGGGAATCCTCTAAAAATTTTATTTTTTTACAATTTAATCTCAAAGCTCGTCAGCCAAATGAAATAGAGTCGTTTATCCATAATTTATATCCAGAAAAATTAAAGAATTAACTATTTATATGAATTTTAAAAAGTCTGCAAGATTCAAACAAATACTTTGCTTTCTGTACTTAGTTTTTAGAAAAATAATATAGTCGTACCACAAAATGTATGATAGCTAAAAATATGTTTTATAATACACTTTCCTTACTTCTTTAGCTCTTTTAAGAATGGCCAGTGGGTTTAATTTTTAATTTAACTACATATAAATTAAACCTAAGGTTTATTAGGAGGAAAGTTCAAAGAACGTTCAGTTTGTTGGCTAGTTTGTTAAAACCTTTTCAAAGAACTATATTTATGTCAATTCAAAATGCCGCTAATCTGTTTATTGCTTAAAAATAGAACAGTACATTCATAAAAAATGCAATTTTTACAAGATATAAAAAAGCTATTAACGTTTCTCTTTTAAGAAGTGTCACTCTAACAAAGTAGGCAAAATAATTATGTCAAACAACTAGATTCTAATCTGCCTACATAGGCGTTAATATTTTGGTTTATCAAAGGCCTCCGAAGTAGCGGAACTTTATTACTAACCAATTTATTATTAAGTCTAAAGTATCAGTTGATAAGCAATCAAGTAAGCAGCTACCTATTCTTGTGTAACGAAATTAGTAAAGCCATTTAGAATAAATTTAACGATACAACATTTGCAATAATGTTAATTAAATTAGCTAATTAATTTAGAACCCTTTCGTATTCAAAATACGTAGTAATTGGCAATTATCTGGCTTAACATTAAAATAACATGGGTTTGCAGTTTTTCGCAAAACCATTTATCCAAAAAACCTTATGTCATCAATTTTGAACTAAGGAATTTAATTAATATTATATAAAAATATAATAGACGTCAAATTTAAAATGTTATAATTTATTTTTGTTGATACCAAAACATGCTTTTTTTCTTCAATTAATAAGTTGTTTATACACCACAATTTATTTGAAATATTTTTTTTCATAAAGAATCCAAATGTTTTTAATTCCTACATAAAAGTTCTAAAGAATTCTGTTTTTAACAAAATAATTTAGCCTACATAGATTTAAATGTTACTTTGTATATATAACACAACATATTTGGGGGATATGGATCTTTAAAAATTTTTACTTTGTATTAAAAAAAACATCTTTACGTATTTTGGTTAACAATAGTAGTATTTAATTTTTTTAATACAGAGTCATTCTGTAAATATTTATAGGCCTATAAAGATGTCTATTAGAGCAAATAACATCATTTACATCTGTCAAGAGCCAACAACTGTTTTTGCATCACTAACCTAATCAGTGTTTTTAAAATTTTTCTTCTGAAAATCATAAATAATAAATATTCCACGTCATTTATATTTTTTACGTGAATGGAAGCTGACATCTGTATTTATTATTTACAAACAATTTGTGTTCATTTTAAAATTATTTTACGAATTTTATTAAATCCATTTTAAAAATAAATTTTAAAATAAATAATATTTGTTTTGTTTTGTAATAGTATGATTAGTTTATGGCTATTAACGAAATATTTTACGGCAATTGGTGTTGCTTGTTTCCTTAAATAATTTGGGCTGCCTACAGAACCCATTGCTTGAACATTATGGGGATTCCACCGCCCATCTTTAAACCATATATAATTAACCCAACATTACTAAAAAGTCCCAAATTTCTTTTATAACAAATTTATCTGTTTTTTTTTTTATCTTTGTGACAACTCACGAAGGACTTGCATATACATATATACTATATACTAGATATATACATATACATATATACTCCTAAGTACCAGAGTACCGTGAGTGCCGGGTTTTTCGATGTTTAACCCATCTTTTTTGCCCCAGTTCCGTCAACGCTGCCCAAGCACTGAAACATGCAAATATTGCATTTCACAGCACCTTTTAGACAACGCGGTAGTGCCACCACGGACGTTATTTTAAATAACTAGTACCTAAATATGTCTCCCCGGCGGGGCGGGGATTCGAACCCGGATCGCCGGCGCGGCGAGCCGAGGCTCTGACCACTACGCTACCGGAGAGACAAGGTTACCGGAGAGACAGAATATGTATTCTTACACTTATATGTGTAACAAAAAAAAAGGGCGAAACTGATCACTCTAATACATATAAAACAGTAATACTGTTGTAATTCTTTGGTTCACTGATGTGGTAAACACAAACGTTAAAAGATCATTTTGTTGTCAGAAAAATTGCATTACCACTGTGGCAAATACAATTATAGTGTTCACTATAGACACACACAACCATGCGAAATTTTTGGTAATAGATTTGGACGCTCGCTTACTCGAGCGGGCGTCCATCGAGAGAAAATACATTAATACGCTGCTGTATAAATGAACATTGTTGCCAAATCTATAACAATGGTATTAGTAATAAGGATTATTTCTGTGGGAATTAGGCTAAATTCGTTGTAATAATGCTAATTTTTTTTTCTGTATAATAATAAAATTGTAATTATGTAAATTTTTACTTTAAATAACTAAAATTTTATTTAAAAATATATTTATAGTTGATGGTATACACAATGTTAAATATAATTTAGAATTTTTAAAATTATATTTTTTATTTTATGACATCCTCACATAACAAGAAATGCTGGAATTATACAACAAAAATAAATACTTATATATTATTGAGAAATTGAACGAACGAATTGATTCTTTTCTCCAATTTAACAATACAGTAACGACTAATTTTCTAAAGTTAAATAATTTTTTTTTATTTGTTTTTTTGCATATTTTGTGGTTGTTTTCGCGTTGTTTTCTCTGTATTGGTAATAATAAGACATTATTATGTGTATTCTTGCTGACGTTAGGTGTGATTATTAAAATGTCTAGAAATATTTGTCAATAGAATAATTTTGTCTTACTTACATCCACTGAACTGGCCTTTAACAATTTTTAAATTTTTTTTTAAAATTTTTTTTTAAAATTGGGAAGCCCTTTTTTTAAATTTTAAACAGACAAAATAAAAAAATAAAAATTTAAAAAAAATTATAATTTAAATTTTCTTATTGTACAGCAAAAACAAAATAACATATTTATCAATATAACAACGAATTCTACTTTTTTTCCACATAAATAATTTCTAATTATTAATACCATTTTTAAAGCCTTGGCAACAGTGTCTGTTTATATGGCAACGAGCGAACGTATTTTCTTCTGATGGCAATTCTTATTAAAAAAAACGAAAAAAAAAAAAAAATTTTTGGGGGTTTTTTTAAAAAAAAAAATAAAAAGGGGTTTTTTGGGGAATTTTTAAAAAAAAATCCAAAAAAGAAAGGGAAATTTTCCCAAAAATTTCAAATTTTTTAAAACTTTATTTTTCCCAAAAAAATAATTTTTAAATTTAAAAAACCGAAAAAGGGGTTTCCCCTTTCCCCCCGCCTCCCCCGGGGAAAACCTTTTTTTTTTACCTTTTTAAAAAATTTATTTAAGGTTTAAAAAATAATTAAAAAATTTTTTTTTAAAAAAAGGTTTTTTTTAAAACCCCCCTTTAAAAAAAATTTTTTTTTTTTTAAAATTTAATTTTAAAAAAAAAATTTTAAAAAAAAAAAAAAGGTTTTTAAAAAAATTTTTTAAAAAGGCCCCCTTATTTTTTTTTTTTTAAAAAAATTTTAAAAAATTTAAAATTTTTGGGGTTTTTTTTCTCTTTGTTTTTTTAAAAAGTATTAAAAATTTTTTTTTTGTTTATAATTTTTAAAATTTCCCCAAAAAAAAAAAAAATATTTTAAAAAATTTTAAAATTTTTAAAAACAAAAGGGTTTTTTTTTAAAATTTCTGGACGGAAAAAATTTTTAAAAAAAGGCCCCCCCAACAAAAAATTTTTCGAAATTTTTAAACCCCCTTTTTTGGGGTTTAAATAAATTTTAAACCCCCCAAAAAAAAAAAACCCCTTTTAAATTAAAACCCCCTTTTTTAAAATTTTTTAAGGGGGAATTTTAAAAACCCCTTTAAAGGGTTTTGGGGAAAAAAAAATTTTTTTAAAATTTGGATTTAAAAAACCAAAAGGGTTTTTTTTTTAAAAAGGAAAGTCCCGGTTTTTTTGCCGAGGGCCCCAACCAAAAAAGTCGGGGGCTGAGGCCCAAAAATTTTTAGGGTTTTAAAATTTTTTTTTTTTTAATGAGATAAGTTTTGGGATTTAGACCTTTTTGAAAATTTTCCCCCCTTTTTTTAAGGTTTTTTCTTCCCCTAAACCCTTTGTTTTTTGAGTTATCCCTCAAAATTTTAAAAAGGTTTTTTTTTAAAACGGGGGAATTTTTTTTTTAAAAAAAAACCCCGAAAGGGGCCCTTTTTTAGTTTTTTTTAAAAAAAAACGCTTTTTTTAAAAAAATTTGGTTTTTAAATTTAAAATTTAAAAAAAATTTAAATTTTTTTTTTTGGATCCCCCTAAACCCCTTTTCATAGGTTCCCCCAAAGGGAATTTTTCCCTTCTTTCGAGAAAAAATTTTTTCCCCCCAAACCAAAAACTTTTTTGGAAAAAAAACCCCCTTTGTTTTTTTTTTCAAAAAGGTCCCAAATGCCCCCCAAAGCCCCTTTCTTTAACCCGTGGTTAACTTTTAAAATTTTTAGCTTTGGGGGGGGTTTGGGGAACCCCCCTTATTAAAAAAATTTAAAATAAAAAACCGGAAAAATTTTTTTACAAATTTTTATTTTAAAGAAAATTTCCCCAAGGGTTTTTCCTTTTTCTTTCTAAAAAGTTTGTAACAAATTTAAAAAAAATTTAACCTTTAAAAAAAAATTTTTTAAAAAAATTTTTCTACCGTTTTTTAAAAAAACCCCCCTTTTTTTTTTCCTTCAAAATTTAAAAAAATTTGGGGAATTTTTAACTAAAAAAAAAAATTTTTAAATTTTTTTAAAAAATTTTTAAAAAAAACCAAAAAGAAAAGGGGGTTCCAAAAAAAAGGAAAACTTTTTAAAAAAGAGAAATTTTGGGGGAAAAATTTTTTAAAAAAATAAAAAAAAAAAACGGGGGTTTTTTAATTTTTTTTTAATAAATTTTATTATTAAGAAAATTTTTTTTTAAAAATTTTTTAACTTTTTTAAACCCCCTTTGTTTAATTTTTTCCTTTTTAAAAATTTCCGGAAAAAAATCCCCCCTTTTCTTTTCCCCCGGGGAATAAAAGTTTTTATTTTACCTAAATCCCTGAAAAAATTAAATTTTTTTTTTTAAAATTTTTTTTCTTCTTTTTCAAGTTTAAAAGAAACCCTTTTTTTTTTGGGTTTAAAATTTCCACCCAGTTTTTTAAAAAAATTGTAAGGGGGGTTTTTCCCGGGGTTTTTAAAAAAAAAATTTTTTGAACCCCTGAAAAATTTTTAAAAAAATAAAAATTTTTCCCCGGGATTTTTTTTGTAAAATTCAAATTTTAAATTTAAAGGAAAAAATTTTTTAAAAAACAAAAAATTTTCAGAAGGTTTTTGTTTTTTTAAATGGGGAAAAACCCGAAAAATTTTTTTTTAAAAATTTTTTAATAAAAAAATTTTAACCAAAATTTGAATTTGGGGTTTTTAAAATTTTTTGGGTTTGTAAAATTTTTTTAAAATGTGTTTTAAAAAAATTTGTTTTTAATTTAAAAATTTTTTTCCCTTTTTTTTTTTTTAAAATTTCCCTTTTCTTTAAAAAGTCCAAAATTTTTTGTAAACCGAAAGGTTTTTTCTTCCTTTTTAATAAAAAAATCTTTGGGTGTTTTGGCCCCAAACCCAAACTTTAAAAAAAAAATTTCCCCCAGTTTACCCAAAATTTAAAACCCCCCTTTTAATTTTTTAACACAAATTTTTTTAAAAAACCGTAAAAAAGGACCAAAATTTCCCCCTTTAAAAATTTTTTTTTTTCATTTTTTCCTTTTTAAAAAAACCCCAAACCCAAATTTTAAAATTTAAAAAAAATTTAAAATTTTTAAATAAAAAAAAGGTTTTGTAAAAACCAAGTGTTTTTTTTTTTTCAAAAATGGAAAAAGGGGGCTTGGGGAAAACAAAAAATTTTTTTTGGGCCAATTTCAAATCTTAACTGGAGAAAGATATCCAATCTTCTTTAAAACGATATTAAGGAAATTTTAGAAGAATTGCCATCGAAACGTATCCAAGATAATTTGGCAACAAGACGGAGCGCCCCCCATTCTGTTCGTCAAGTTGTGCAGTATCTTCCAATCGCGATAAATTAGGGATTGGACGTTAATGACACTATTAGATGGCCACCTAATAGTCCAGATATTATAATTTTGGATACTTTTCTATGGGGTCACTTGAAGAATGTGGTTTACCAAAATGGAAACACAAACATGAAAGAAATGAGGGAAAAATCTGTGAATGAAATTAGTCGTCTTAACCAAGAACCTCAAATAATATCGGCGAGCTTAGAAAGGCTAAGGAGGGTATAGATCATGTTTCGAAAATAACAGGGGTCATATAAAATATTTAAATTATTAGTAAAATTATTTTTTTTGCTATAAGTGTTTTTATTACCATCATATTTTACCTCGTATTGTATTTTAATTTTTTTCCGTTTTAGATATATCATATCATTTTTAGCATATAATATAACTTTTTTTTTTATCTTTATGACAACTCACGAAGGAATATTATATATGTATATTATATCCTACGGATTATATATACATATATAAACCTATGTACCAATACGTGGTGTCGGGTTTTCCCTGTTTAACCATTTTTCCGGCCGTAACGTTGTCCAAACTGAAAATGCAAATGTCACCAGCACCTTTAGACAACGCGGTAGTGCCCCACGGACGTTATTTTAAATAACTACTACCTAAATATGTCTGCCCGGCGGGGCTGGGATTCGAACCCGGATCGCCGGCGCGGCGAGCCAAGGCTCTGACCACTACGCTACCGGACCGGACGCAGCCGTTCTTCTGATAAAAATCTCATTATTAAACTACTTTAAAAAGTAATAAACGTATTTTTAAAATTCTTGACTTTGACAAATAAGCACCTGTGACCTGTGGCATCCAGGTTTTTTCAGGTGAAACTATCCTTATAGTATCATGCAGTTTTTAGACAATTGCAGCAGAACTAAAGAAAATAAACCCAGTAACCCATATATCACCAAATTCCTTGTGAAATTCTCCATCTATTGATATAAAAATATACGGGGTATTCCATTTAAAAAATACGTAACTCGTGCTGAAACTCTTTTGTTTTTGTTTTAAATGTTTTTCTGATTAAATAATTAAATTTTACGGAAAAAAATACACGTTTTTTTAAAAAGTACAGGGAAGTTCAAAAATAAAGCCCTGTTTACTTTAAAATGAATAACCCTATACTTCATGAGGAATATTTAACTAATTTACTAACTTTTTAATGTTCGTTTAGCCGTTGTATATCGCAATCATGTATTTAATAGTCCTCGTTTTGCTTTTAATCCACAACGAAGTCAGCTACACACTTTCCTTTAAATTAAATTTGACTGAATTTAAAAGCGTTTTCCAGAACGTAAAAGTTTAAAGTGTTGGAAAGTGTATATTTAGATTTAAATTTTAGCTGTTGAACCGGAGAAAATGTACAAGAAAGTTAAGAAATCCAGGAATAATCGATTGAATTAACTTCCCAAAGTGCAATGAACTTCATTCGGAAATACCTAAACTTTGATGGAATATTTAAATATACCATTTAAAAGTTATTTTAAAATTCCTTTTTAATTTTTTTAAAATATTTTTGCTATTTTACTATTGAAACACCTTAAACTTTACGGGTTTACTTAATTAAGTTTGCACTGCTTTTCTTCCTATAAATAGAGTAGCTACAACAATGTTGGCTTATTTGCTCAACTGGTTGTATTTTATGTGCTACTTTATAAGGTAAAAACAAAAAAGACTTGCACTTTTTTTATAGTGCTAACTGTTTATTCCTAGGATTAAAAATTATGTATTTTAGAACACTTTTTTTTTTCTGAAAACCCAACAATAAAAAAAGTCATCTAGTAGACATGAAATAATTTTATTAGAACGATTCTCGGTCAAGATTTTTTTTTGCGAATAAGAATTAAATATAGCTAACTACATGTATACTATTTATAACTATAGTCTATTCAAGAAGGGTAAAAAAAAATAGAAGGCTTCGAACAATATAAGCGATAACTCATTTGACGCGAAATGCAAATCTGGAAAAGGTGTTTTGCGGATTTTTTCTGCCAATAAAAGTTAATTGTTATTAACAAAAAACGAAATAAAAAAAGCCAATTTAATTTTTAATGATAACTCAAAAACCATACGAGATAGAGAAAATTGCTAAAAAGATCCTTGAAGAGAAGGACATTTCCGATAAAAAAGTACCAACTCCCGGAGTTCTATCTCCATTATTTATAATTTTAATTTAACGCTTATAGTGGGTCTGCGCGAGATTTTTGTTGCACGCCTGGCGTCAAAACCGAGTACGTCACACTAAAAATTTTTATAGGGTATTAAATATTAACTATTTTTTTTTTAAATTATGGTGTCTTCAGAACACTTCAAAGAATTTATTCCCGTTAAAAATTTCCTTAAGTTAGTTTTTTAATGTTCGACAATTGTCAAAACAAAATTGTTTTGAACGTTCGTCCTCATTGTACATTAAAAAAATGCTTAAATAATTGTAGTATAAATTTCTTGTTTTGAAGCCTCTTTTATACGTATGTATAACCACAACTAACAAGATAACACCATAAAAGTCTAAAACATTTTAATTTTTACAAAAATAAAAAAATCAGAGTAATATAGTGTTGAATATACATATTTTTAAATTTTTTTGTTAATATTAAATACCCTAAAAAAATTATTTATCGTGACGTACTTGGTTTTGATGCCGAGCGCGCAATCAGAAATGTTGCGCGGAGGTCGATTTTCAGCGTTAAATGAAAATTATAAATAATGGAGATAGAATTCCGGGAGCTGGGGACGTTTTGTGCAATTTTCGCTATTTTTTATAGTTTTTGAGTTATCATTAAAAATCAAAATGGCTTTTTTGTTTTTTTTTTAACAATTGCAATCTTTATTGAAAGAAAAAATCCTTAAAATGGCCTTCTCAAATTTGCATTTCGCGTCGAATGAGCTATCGCTCATATTTTTTGTCTTTTAACTATTTTTCGCAAAAAACACACTTTTTGATCAGACTACTAACCGCAACAAAATTACTTAAAGTGTTAAAACGGACTACCATTTATGGGTCGTGGCTTCAATTTCAATGCAATTTATGATTTACTACATTGACCGAAGCTGCGGTGGTGGTAGTCGATGTTTGGCTACTGAAAATCGCATGATGTACTTATAATGCCGATTTATTAATATTAGCTACATAATGATAACAATGTAATAAATTATAAAAATTATTTAGTAAGGCAAATATTTATTCATTGAAGTGAGTCAGTTATTTCAGGCGATATTTACTACCAAGAAGTACATATATATATATATATATATATATATATATATATATATATATATATATATATATATATATATATATATATATATATATATATATCGCCCTGCAAAATTGTGCAGGAGAGCATAAAAACTGAATTTATAAATTTGATATTAATTTCACTTTTGTGTTTATTCTTTTCTTGTGAGTTTTGGTGTCAATAACTGTTGCTATAATGGCTACATTCTGCCTTATTGCGTTTCAAAAAAAAACTTTGTATTTTGAAGAAAAGTGTCGCTTGGGCCCTTTTTGCTCTTTAGGTAGTTTTGAAATTTGTATTATCTGGAAGCTTGGCTCCTTAATTGATACAGCAAAACTGCTAAATTAACTGGGTTAAGTAATTTATTTATACAAAACTAGTATCTGTAAAAATAATCACAGACAAAAGATGAACATAACATAAACTGATAATAAATCATGAAAATTCTTAAAAAAGTAGAGTACTTGTAATTGAAAGAAAATAAAAAATTCCTGAAAAAGTAGAGTACTTATAATTGAAAGTAAATAAAAAATTCTTGAAAAGAGTAAACTAGTAACATAATACCGAGAATTCTTTAACTCGTCACTCTCACTTATATAGTCCTGTGTCTTATTGGAGTATGGTAAACTTAAAAATTCGTGTTGAAGATCCTCTGGTATAATACCATCTCGACAGAGCTTCTAAGTCTTTAAACTTTTTTAAACTTATTGGTATTTTCTTCGAGTAAGCCTTTGGAATAAGATCTTCCAGAATCCTGTTGCGCATGTGCAGGTGTATGTTATGAGCTCCTTCAGAGGGTAAAAAGGAATAGCTGAACTCAATCCCCAATATACCTTTAACAAACTTAACTGCACTTATGCTTGCCCGTTTCACAGGAATATGTTGATCGTGCCTACTATTGCCGGAAACTAAATGTGGGATAATGTTCCAACTGTCAAAGTCACCATAGTTTAGTTTAGTTACCGCTCTGGTTTAGTTCGACTTAGTTGTATAATGTACGGCCACTGGGAAGGTGCCATAATCTGCCTGTGTTTTACAAAGGACGATATTGTGCTATGTATCGTATCCGCACCCATGTATAGGCCTTTAGCCAAAATTTTAGCTCATACTTTCTATGGAGGTCATTTTTTGGGCATGGTACAGAAGCATCGAAAACATAGTTTTATTCTTATTTTGTCCTGACAATGGTCGCAGTACAAAATAACCTTCAATTGGCCTGCTTTTCTATGCTCGGTTCAAGTGCCTGCCTAAGGCGCTTGGACTGTGAATTTTTCCAACTGTGCACTTTGTTTTCTATTAAATATATAAAAGAAAACTTTAAATATTAATATATATATTATATATATATATATATATATATATATATATATATATATATATATATATATATATATATATATATATATATATATATATATATATATATATATATATATATATATATATATATATATATATATATATATAAAAAAAAAAAAACATTTCAAAAAGTGCCCGATCGATGGGTATATTAAAATTATAAATATTGTGCGGAAAGCCTAGATTTGCCATTAGAGTTTTGATTTTCTGATGATGAGGTTTAAGTTGCCCTTGTGGAATCTTAAAAATCCGCTGCGGAAATCCACTGGTAAAGTTTCACACTAAACGTAAAACTTTAAGCAGCAAATTAGTTTCCAGTGTGTGGAGTTTAATGCGTTTAAATTTGAGGGTTACATTGCCGGTGTGTACTACGCTGCTCGAAGGAAATAACGTGAGTGTATTTAGAAACCTACATTTTAAGTTAGTGAGTACTAAAAGTGACGTGGCCTTAAAATGAATTATTCATTTTTAGTATATTAGAGTAATTAAAACTGTATGAAAGTAAGGTAATATTTAAAATTAAAATTATTTAAATTTCGTTTTAAACACTAAATGCAAATAGTTCTGCTAGTTTGCAAAAGTTAGTTGACTGATGTGCGTAGATCCATACCTTGGGACCTAGACCAAAGTTATTAGTTTATTATTTCTAATAAAAAAGTAATTTTCATTTATGATGACGCATTGGTTTATGGGAGGGGTGTGCCGGGATAAGGTAAGAAGAGAGTGTAGGAAGGGCCAATAGGAGGTTGACAGAGAAAGAAAACGTTTAAAAGAAGTTTGGCGGCTTGGGTGGGTCGTGGGGGGTCTGGGTAGGGTATTGGATGGTTCTGCCCAGGGAGACTTGATCGGCATATTAAAAGCTACCTTTTTTAGCAAATTTAGCCAAGAGCCAATTTCCATAACGATAGTTAGGGGTCTTTTGTAACTTAAAAATTACTTTTATTTTTAAATCCTTTTTCGGAAAAGGATTATATTGGGGCAGGTATGTAGTATTTTTTTTAATTATTTGATGGTTTTTGACCTGATGAATTTTATTTTTTTATTTCTAGTAATTGATTTTATAAATTTTGTCAATTAAAAAAAAATAATAAAAGTCAGTATTATTTTTATAAGCCCATTAAAAGAGCATAAAAAAGTAAAGAAACTAGTGAAAATCGCATTTCGATATCTTAATTAATTCTCGACTTATTGCCGAAAAACTCGTATTATTTTTTATTTTAAGCTCTCAGATAAACAACGCGGCGTTTTTATCGAGAGTGCCGGGACGTTGAAAACCACAGAAAACAGGGAAGTCAAAAATGACAAGTGCATTGTCTGTCAAACCTAATAATTTTAAATTTAGTTCTTGTGTATCGCAGTTCATCGTTAGTAGTAGTGTTGATAATCGTTATTAAGTAGTAAGTAAGTAAATTATATCTTAGTAGATGAAAACCTGTTCCGCAAGGGAGAGAAATAAGACTTGTTCGTAAGATCATTCCGTACGGCTAACGGTAAAACACTTTTTGCTCTATTTTTGTCCGAGGGCGAAATTTAAAAACGGGCTTCGTTAGGTTCTAGCCACTCTAAAGACTACCACTGTGCCAAATTTCATGATTTTAGCTCAAGCCATAACTTCAAAAATCACGTGAAGACAGATAAATATATTTAAATATATATTATTACCTTACATATATATATACATTAGCAAATATATATATTAAGATAGATTCTACCACCGAGGCATACGATATGGTGCCGTTTATTTTGAAAGTTTTTAAAATGCCTCTATTGCTGCAAGACAGTATGTCAGAAGATATTCCGAAAGACGGCATTTTAATAAAAAGTGTTTAGACGTTTGACAACCCTTTAAGAGAAACTGGAAATGTGCATCCTATTCCAGCACAATGAAGATACAATTAGCAAGAGCCCGTAGATAACAATAAATCAGCTATTATTATCCACGAGCCGTGTAATTTTGAATGCTATTATTAAATTGATGATAAACAAATAATAAGGATATTATCGATATTATTTAATATTCGTAGAAGAATAAATGGTTTTTGTTGTCATGGCATTCTCGATAAAAATGCCGCGTGGTTTATCTGTCAACTTAAAATAGGAGGATACAAGTAATGCAGTTTTTGGGCAATAAGTCGAGAATAAATTAAGATATCGAAATAAAGTTTTCATCAGTTTCTTAACTTTTTTATATTTTTTTTATGGGGCTTATAATAAAAATACAAAATGTATAACTTTGACACAAATCAGTCTCTAGGGCAAAACAAAAAAATAAATTAATCATACCAATATTTAATTTTAAGCTCTGATAAAAGCTCTTGCAAACCAGAGTTTATCAGAATTGGTTAAGCCGAAAAAAAGTAATTTAATTTTTTTTAAATATACATTCGCTCTTCCTCCCCTCTAATTGACATGTTAGGGAAAAACGCTTAAAGAAAAAGTTTCCCTATTTTACGTAGTTTATGGGAAAACTATCAACGACATAGATTTATATGGCCTATTTTTAAATAATCCATGTTTTCAATTTTATTCTTAGTTTTACGCCCTCTAGCGGAGAAATTAGAAACTTGAAAATAATTTTTAGCATTTTCTCGAGGCTGGTTTTACTATAAATATTTTTTTTCCGAAAGCTATGCGATGAAGGATTCTCGAGATATCGCCGGAGGACGACCTTATCAGGACACCCTGTATAAGCTTACTAAGAATATTCGTTATTTTTTGCATAAAAAATCCATAGACAAGAAAGCTTATTACTTTAAAGGCAAAAATTATTATTATTACCATAAAAGCCACATTTTCATTTTATTTTATTGGCTATCATTTGACAGGCTTAAAAATAAAAATTTTATATGAAAGTATATGTGGCTTCTAACTTAATTAAATACATCTCAGGTTTCCCTTCACAAACAAAAGGCCGTAGTGAGTAAATTTAATGCATCATAAAATGTTTAGAGCAGTTTTCAATGCGCCGTCATTAAAAGTCTCTTTAAAGACCCTTATTTTTATTAGTTTTGGTGAAAAATCGTGATTTATAAGTTAATTCAATACAGCGTGCCATAAAATACTTTTAAAACTCTATATTGCATTTGAAAGATATTAATCAAAACAGTCATTTAAAAAGGATTTACATTTTTTGTCAATTTAACAAATAAATGTTCAAAAACCAATTTCCATAAAAGTTATTGTTTGCATTTATGATGCAATGCATTCAACAATGCGTGGAAAGAATAAAATTCCATTTATAAATATTACTCTTTATGAAATTCGGTACGTAAGCGCCTTATAAATTTTTGAGACTTCAGCCTTTTCACAAAGTTTCTGTTGTGGAGGTATTGTGCTTGTCTTTAAATATTTATCTTAGCTTCTTTATTAGGAATATTCTATTAATAAAATGAGCAGGACAATATCATTAAAATATTATTTTTTTGGCGCAAGCAATAATAATAATAACACATTGAAGTGTGTAAGCTTTCACGGCCGATGTTAACTACATTTTATGGGTTTCCCGGGCTTCTTGCCGTGGTCCGTTGGTATTTCTACCTGACATTTCGTCTACTACTGAGGCAGACATTATGAAAGCTGGGTCCAAGGTCGAAGTACTCTTCCTGACGGCTCCGGTTGACTAACCACAACTAACCACAACAGTCAACCGTGAGCCGTCAGGAAGAGTACTTCGATCTCGGACTTACCTTTGATAATGTCTGCCGCAATAGTAGACGAAATGTCAAGTAGAAATACCAACAGACCACGCCAAATAAGCCTGAAAAACCCATACAATGTGGTTAATAATAACTAGGGCCCGGATTTCGGAACGAGCTTGTTCCCTCTACGTTTTTTATGTCTAGTAAATTCATTGGCGTGCGTAGGATATATTAATTATAAATAAATTTAAAAAATATGAATCAAAAACATAACAGAAGTGTTTCACAATTTATTTGCACTACATGATATAACTAACGTCTTTTTAAAGTTGGTTTCGGTAAAAATTGGTTCTTTTATAATTTAAAATATCTCTAAGTCTAAAAAAGCTTCTTTTGACATCACAGCTTGTAACGAAAATTATTTTACAAGTCAGTTCTTTTATTTTGTAGTGCCTCAGAAATATGTTTTATTTCTAAAAATTCTGTTTAGATTTTCTTTTTGCCACCAATTTTATTGGGAACAGATTTAAGCTTGTCTATAGTAATTTAAAATACATGAAATAAAGACACTAGGTGGGCATTTTGTTTTTATAACTATTCAATCACATCCGGAAGATATCCAAAATTTTCAAAAATACATTTTAAATCAGATTTGTGCATTTATAACTTTTTTCACACTTAAAGCATTATCTTGTAAACTGTCGATAATATTTTTTATCACCTTGTAATATATATGGTAATACGAGTATGTTAACTGCTGATAGCCATATTCCCTACCTTGTAATAGCAGATTGTGGCGGTAATGCGACATTAATACACATATCTTTAAATTTCGTAATACGCGCAGGTGACTTAAGAAAAACATTTTTATCTCGGTAACTAAAGCATCAATAAGTGGGCATAAGCTAAACATGTCATATTAAGCAATTTGGGAAAATGTTCTTTTAACTGTCGTCCTGCATTCAGCATATATGCAGCACTATCCAAAAGAAACAAAACGCCACCTTTCTAAATGTTAGTGACTGACAGTAGTAAAATAATACTTTCTACTACAAATTTTTGTTATTGTCCCACTATTGATTTAAGAAAGAAATTTACTGTTAATTAAATATAAGTTTCCAGGTTCGTGATAACTTAAAGTTGCAACCATAATATTAATAACATATCTTCCCTTGATATCAGTGATTTTGTCGACACTAAACCATAACTTTTTTTCTTCCAGATTGTGTCGTATTTTGTCCATTGTGTTTTTAAATAGACCTTATCAACATAGTTTTATGCAGAGTTGATTTGTCTGGTACTTTCCTGTGGTAGTATTTTTTTCAAAAATGTCCTCGTGGACCGATAATTTATTTAATGAAGAAGAATATCAGCTGCAATAAAATCTTTACACAAATCCATGCAAAAGTCTGCGTTTGATACATAATGTTCTCGTTCTGTGGATTTGGATGCCCCCGAAAAACTTTGCATATTTTCTAAATGTTGTGGACTTTTAACATGTCGCTCAATTTAATATGGTTTCGTACAAATAAATTCAAAATTACAAATTCTGCACCAAACTCCAACTGCACCATTTTCTTAAGCCAGTCAATAAGCCTGATTTGAGAACCAAGCGTAGGTTAATGCGCACGGCTTCTGCTTAGAGGAGTTCCAGTATAATACCTCCTCTGGCAGCTCCCAACGGAGCAACACTTGGTGCAACTTTTATGCATCCATTTACAGTTTAGCTAAAGAGGCCCTGAACCCCTTTCGTAGTTCTTTCCCTGGGTCAGACTATGAAACTGCTACCCGCAAAAGGTTTTCCTTCTTCTTCCAGTCTCCAAATATTTAAGTCCCGTGTGAACAAACTTCCTCTAGACACCACACTTAAGATACCCACGGTACGTTAGTGCTTGGGCCACAGCCTTCGTGGACCGTTCAAAGATAAAAACATCTCTTTCATTTCAAATAAAAAAGTAGAATATGGAAGGAGCCACTTCCAACTTAATTTTTTTATTTTTTACTCATTATTTATTTGCCTGTAAGCGATTTACACCTGTTTAAATATAACAAATTATTTTGGCACAAATATAATATGATTTACCCTGTGATTTACCCGATGTAATGGAACTGGTTTTTACAGTTCACAACAAATCTGCCCGGAGAGTTTTCGTACTGCACTTGGAGAGTTGCATTACCACCAACAAAACTATGTTTGTGGGGTTAATTGCATAAATATGAACCCTAATAGAGGTGCAATCAAATATTTGTAAATTTATATAGATAAAAAGTCTATTTTACCTTTTATTTATTTTATATAATTTATATAAACGCATTATAAAATATCATAGTTTAATTCTTTTGTTGCGAAAACTCTTCCTAATTTTTTACTATCGCCACGTCTTTTGTATTATTCTAGAAGAAATCACACCGAATAAAAATATCAAAATAAAAACCGTAAATACCAAAGGCAGTTGAATTATTTATTGAATTTTTATTTGGTATATTCTATATCATTTTAAGCTCGAAATTGTAATGGTTTTTTATCGATGTTCGGTCCCTAATAATAACACAGATCCACAAAAAAATGGTGTGTGCTAGGTGTCGGATTAAGGTTTTGTGGGGTATTTTTTTCGATAAACTTAAATCTTAAGTTAAAATTTGGAGCCAAACAGCAGAAAATCGAGAAAAGACGTAATTTCAGGTATTAACATTTGATTTAAATTAAAAGGTCAATATCTCAAAAACTTTAAACGATACACGAAACTTTATATGACATAGACTATGTATTTTTACGGGACCTTTAATTTAAGTTATTTTCCCTTTTTGTCTAAATGCAACATTTTTGGAGTTATAATCAAAAAAGCGAATGTTCAGGATTTAAAAAAAATAAATAAAATTAATTTTTTTATTTTTAAACCTTTTTTTTTAAAATTTCAAAATTTGAGTTTAACGTTAATAAAATAAATGATTTATAATGAAACAAAATCACATTGACTTTAGATTCGTGTTCAGCGAAAAAAAATACGCCAGAAAATCTTAGTCCGACATCCAGCACACACCACTCTTTTTTGTGGACCTGTGTTATAAAAAACATAATAATGTTTTTCGGCAATCTTCAATTATTTACACAATCTTTTCGTTTCATTGGCGTATAAAAAATTGCTACCATGAGATTGGCAGATACTATGACTTTGTTTATATTAAATATACAGGGTGGCCCGTTTATCTTGGAACACTACCTTATCTCATCAAATATACAAGGTACAGAAAAAGTTCCGTATAAAAGTTTCTTAGTTTAATTTATATTTTAACGATATTTCATTTTTGTATATATAGGGAACTCCAGTTTTCATATAGACGGATCAACTTTCTTAATTTAAATGAGACACCCTATATATTCTTTCATCTTGTAATTTAACGTCGAATTCTAGATACAATTCGTATATATTGTCCTATACTTAAGTCTTACCGTTTTTGACATATTTTAAATTTTATATAAAAAATGACGATTGCGGATCCTAGAATAATTATGAATTTTTTGTGTAAGAAAGCTTTATTACTTAATTTTAATTAGATTTCTTAGTGAAAAGAACATACTTTAAGCATTCAAAAAATAAGATTGAAAATGAAATTGAGAAAACTGCCAAAAATCTATTTCTTCAAATGAAAAACCTCAAATCTTATACTTTTATTTATTTAGAAGTAGAAATAAGGGTAAGTTTGTGTAAAGTTGCTTATTACAAAATTTACTGTTTATACAGGGCATTCAAAAAATATAATTAAAAATGAAAGTGAGAAAACTGCCAAAAATCAATTTTGTTCAAATGAAACTCCCAAATTTTATACTTTTATCCTATTAAGCATTAAAAATAAGGGTAAGTTTGTGAAAAGTGGTTTATTCCAAAATTTTGTAGTTTTCGAAATATTGGCAAATTAGTATTTTTCCATTGCAAAAATGCCATAGTCTACTATATAGCTCTTAAGTTTTATTATTAGTTAGCCATAACAGCGCTTAAAAAACAATCAAGTACTACAGAATGTCACCATTTGTTAAGAAATCTGCTTGTTTAAACTAGGGGCTTATCTTGCGACGCTACCTTATCTCAGAAAATATACAGGGTGACAATTTAAAAACTTGAAATGGCGATATTTTAGGAACGAAAATAATGAAAAACCCTTAAAACAGTTTCTATAAACCTAAGGGAACAAAAACAAGTATATTATCCCACCTTTATCAGCAACCCCTTGGACAGGGTGAGATAGACCCCTAGAATCTTAAATAGAAAGGGGTCGAGTGATACATCATTTTAAAGTTTTGGAAAATGCTTTCCAATGATCATGAAAGCTACATTTCAGAAAATTCTTCTCTGTTTATCAAGGAAAACAATAAATAAAATTAAATAATTAAATGTTCAAAATGATTTCCGTTGTTTTGAAGACAATAATAAAGCCTATTTTCAAACTGTTTACGTACATTTACAAATGTTTCTCTGGATATAGCACGGCATTTCTGAAATATTCTATTCTGGAGTTGTTCTAGTGACTCAGGTTGCGTTTTATAAACCACAGATTTTAGGTGACCCCACAAAAGAAGTCAAGAGGTGTTAGGTCCAGGGATCTAGGTGGCCATTCAACAGGACCTCTTCTTCCAATCCACTGGTTAGGATAATGATCATCCAACCATTGCCTAACGGGAACTACATAATGAGGAGGTGCTCCATCGTGTTAAATGTAGTAAGCGTTCTAATAAAGATAAATTTCCGTGTATGTCCCTCTGATTTTCTAATTCTCGCACTATTAGTGGTTCGATAGACCTCTGTAGCATTTCAGCATACATGTCCCCATTTAAATTTCCTGGTATAAATATTGGGCCGATAATACCGTCTCCCAATATACCAGCCCAAACATTAATTTTCTGGGAGTACTGGGTATGCCCTTCTCTAAATACATGGGTTTCGTTATCCCAGTAACGACAGTTTTGCTTATTAACATGCCCATTTAAATAAAAGGTACACTCATCACTGAAGCAAATATTTTTAACTAGTTGAGGTTCTGCCATAATTCTATCTGTCATTATTTCACAAAACTGGATTCTTCTGTCCGGGTCGTCGTCACTAAGTTCTTGAGTATCTGCAGTTTATAGGATAAAACTTGTGAAATTTAAGTACCTTTCTTATTGATTCACGAGATAATCCAGTTGCTACAGCCGCTTGACGAGTTGATAGCGTTGAATCTGCAAACTGACCCAGAATTTCAATTTGCGCTGCTTCGTTGACTAGCTCGGTTGATTTCTTTTTTATTCGCGACAGAACCAGTTTCTTCAAATTTGGCTACTAATTGGCGAACATACTCCGGGCTTACATTTTGGCCTGGATGCCTTTCGTTAAAACGTTGAGCTGTCTTTAAGAAACATTTATCCTGGGAACCATAAATGAAAATAATGTCTACACGTTCAGCTGTGCTGTACACCATTGTTAAAGATAAGAAGTGCCTTCTTTTCGTTTAACTGAACCGAAAGTCAACTGTTTTAAAATAATACTACTAGTACAAGTTACTTTTTAAAGTAAATTTTGTGATAATAAAATGCAATTTATAAACAACCCGTTTTTTCGGCAAAAATCATAGCAACTAAACCAATTCAAAATACCTGTGGGCTTGACATGTTTGGAATTCTTAAGAGCATGCCAGTATATCAGTAGTAATCATTTTGTATAATTTAATTAAATAATAATAAACAATTTCAAAATTTTGTTTTATTTTTGTTTTCCTTGATAAACAGAGAAGAATTTTCTGAAATGTAGCTTTCTATGGTATCATTGGAAAGCATTTTCCAAGAGCTTCAAAAAGATGTATCACTCGACCCCCCTTTCTATTTAAGATTCTAGGAGTCTATCTCACCCTGTCCAAGGGGTTGCTGATAAGGGTGGGATAATATGCTTGTTTTTGTTCCCCCTTAGTTTTATAGAAACTGTTTTAAGGGGTTTTTGATTCATTTTTTCGTTCCTAAAATATCGCCATTTCAAGTTTTTAAATTGTCACCCTGTATAGGAGATGAAGCAAAAAGTTAAATGCAAAATTTACTTGACTAATTTCAGTCTTTAATTTATTTCATTTCATTCCTTCATATTTTACACATTCTGTAGTACTCGACTGTTTTTTAAAAGCTGTCATAGCCAACTATTAATAAAACTTAAGAGCCATATAGCAGACTATAACATTTTTGCATTAGAAAAATATTATATTGCCAATATTTCGAAAACTACAAAATTTTGGAATAAACCACTTTACACAAACTCACCATTATTTTTATTGCTAAATAGGATAAAATTTGGGGGTTTCATTTGAAAAAATTGATTTTTGGCAGTTTTCTTAATTTAATTTTTAATTATATTTTTTGAATGCCCTGTATAAACAGTCATCAAAATATTATAAAAATCTCTTGAAGTAGGTATTTTCCAATAAGAAATCTAATTAAAATTAAATAAAAATCTTCCTTATAGAAAAAATTGATAAATATTTTAGAATTCGCAAACGTCATTTTTTATATAAAATTTAAAATATGTCAAAAACGGTAAGACTTAAGTATAGGACATTATGTATGAAATATGTCTAGAATTTTAGGTAATATCAAAAAATGCAAAAATATATAGGATGTCCCATTTAAATTAAGAAAGTTGATTCGTGTCCACGGAAAATAGAATACCCTGTATATACAAAGGTAAAATATCGTTAAAATATAAATTAAACTAAGAAACTTTTATATGGAACTTTTTTCTGAACCTTGTATATTTTATGAGATAAGGTTGTGTCCCAAGATAAACGGGCCACCCTGTACTTTAACTTAAGACGATAGGTGTCACAAAGCAATCCCATGTTACATACGTACGTATATAATGATTATTAATAGTCTAAATGCTGTCTCATCATATTAAGAAGTGGTTCATTTAGTAATGAGGTATTATCCTAATTAAACCGAACTAGAGTATATTTGTTTAAAGCCTCATTGTTTCCAGGATAATTAATGTGCACATTAAGGTTTTGACTAGTGGTGTTATCGCGACTTTCCTTTGTTTACATAAGAGTTCTAACATAAAATTATTAAAGTATGCCTCAGCTAAAACCCTGAAATACATAAAACCAATAACTAAGTGTGGTAAAACACAGTTTTAACACATTTATTATTATTATTTCTTTAATAAAAAGGTATATTTATCGGAATATGACTTTAACGTTCTCGTACCTAGTAACGTAAAACGTTAAGAGTGCATTTACGCTACACCTTAGGGGTCGGGCGAAAGGATGCGGAGACTGTGGGCGGAGACTAACAAACTCCCACTACCACAATTTTTGTATAGCCGCATTAAAAATATTATATTTTATTTAGGTTCATCCAAATTCGGTGTATCGATGCGATGTTGTTTCCGATTGCAAGCCTACAGGAGATAACGTTTTTTGGTAACTATTTTTCTCTTAAATGACATAAGTTATACACCATTTTAAAGCTAAGGAAATAATCTATGCCTCTGCTGTAACGAATTTTTGAAATATGAGTCGAGTTAAGAGAAAATAGTAACTAAACATAACCGATTTTAGGGTAACTTTCACTCAAGGAAATATTCTAAATTCAAATTTAAAAACTATTACAGCAGAACCTAGAGTTAAGTGTTGGCTTTCATATAGTTTTTGAAAATTATCGATAACTTATACCGTTTTTGAAAAAAATTATCCGATCAAATTGGATCCAATTTTTTGCGGTGAATTGGCTCTTAAAGCTTATTAATTTTTTTAGTTTTCTGTAAACAGCCTTTATTAAAACACTGCTAAAAGGGAAATAATATTGTTTCGGGCATTTGTCCTTACAATAATAAAATTATTTACTTTTGCTGTAAATTTTAAAAAGCGTGATCTAAAAAAGGTCGGTAAAGATGGGCTTGTTGCGCCTATTATATTGTAAAAATTGAAAGTTTAATTTAGGCCATTTGATCTTCTTTATTTTAAAAATGATAACTCAAGACAAAATAATTATTATTTTATTTAAGGGTTTGGGTTTCACGTTTTAAAATCTTTTTTTTATATCCTATTAAATTCTAAACATCTCTAAAATAAACGTCCAAATTTTCAAATTCATCCAGTAATATTTCGGGGAAAGCAGAAATCGAGCGCTCGAGGCCAGCTAGGCTAACGCGCCGGGTCGGAGCAGCTGCCGTCTATTGTTAGTCTCCTCTTGTCCATTCTTTACTCTCAAAGGGGCAACTACTAGCGATGGGATTTCGAAAAGTATTTCCAATCACGAACGATTTGACATCAGCCGAAGTCGGCCAAAGTATATATCAAAAACTTAAACGCCCTTTACCAAAACTATGTTTTCAAAGGCGGTTGGCAAAATTTCTCGAGAACTACTTAATCGATCTTCATGAAATTTTACATAGGTCGTCGAGATACAATTCACAAGGACTTGGACGAAGGGTTTTTGTTTTTTTCGATTGCAACTATTTATAAAAAAATGTAGCGAAATTTTCACCAAAATTGTCATTTTTTTGTAAAAAGTTCTGCCAAAAATCCAATTATAATTTTTTTTCGTCCAAGTCCTAGTTTAAAGTCTTAACAACTGCCAACGCGGAGGCACCTTTTTCCCGATGAGTCGCCAGAAACGATGTCACAATGGCACAGTTTTTAATATTTTTTTACAAAAACTTCAGAACATCTTTGTCAAATTGGTATCTTTATAACAGTACAGAATTTGAATTAAAAATTTCATTTTTTACATGAAAAATAAATTGTTGAAAAAAGGGCATTTTCCCCCGACGAAACCCATGTAACCCTTAAATATTACACATAATAAGCTTATACACTAGCATTTATTTATTTTGGTGCGTTGAGTCCATCCTATATTTAAAAAAAAATAAAAGATCAAAAAGTGTGTAAAATGGCAAAAATTCAATAAAAATGGCAAGTTTAAAGGTTTTTTTGTCACTTGCCATTCTGACTTTTTATGAAACCTAAGAATAAACATATTTGATAACTAAAAAAATCATGTTGATTTTAAATCCCAAAAAAGTTGAGCCATAATCTAAAAAATTACCCAAATCAGAATTATCCAATGCATCTGAAATTTTGCTAATGGGTTAATAGTTAATTAAAAAATATTAAATAAGTTTTTTTAATATTTTTAGAAACAACCTTACTTCATGGCAGAAATTAATGCAAAAGCAAATAAAACTATTTATAAAAAATCCCATATCATGGGATTTAAATGGCCACACTGTAAAAAAAAGGAAAAGACATAATGGGCATTAATTACCAAATAATGTAATTAACAATGTATTACAGTGTATTACAGTTAAATCTTAAAATAAAATTATTTCTAACTTATCAAAAACACTTATTTTACTGACAACATTTAAGTATTTCCTTAACGTCAAGAATATAGACTAAGCTTTCTTAAATGGAAAGAAAAGCTGATATTTTAGGATAAGTGTACATTCGTCAGCATTTCTATTTTTAGTTGTCAAGACCCATTCATTTTAAAATATTTGTTTTTATACCAAAAACTACTTTGGTAAAAAACATTAACTTTATTTATTTCAGGATTACTAGAAAAATTTTAATTTTATCTTGAATTTTTTAGGAACGCTACTTTCTTTTGGTTTATTTACCTATTTTTCTTACTTTTTTATTTTTTGTTTATCTGTTGATATGTCGTATTTAAAATTATCAATATTTTTCGGTATACTCACAAACTCACAATCCCTTTTGGGCTTCTGTTTCTAATATCTGTCTTAGCTAGTAAAAACTAATAGAAAAGTTGATTTTTTTTAATGTTCGATCAGTGGGGGCTTATGGTTTACAATGGTTCAATTTACAAAAGCAAAAAACAACGTTCATCAATTACACCATTTAGATGAGTTATATTCCTTTTTTAATTTTAGGCAAAAATTATAATTACGATTGTAAAATAAGCAAACTATTTTTTTAAATGTCCATTTTTTAATTTTTGTCAACAAGTTTAAAATGTCTAACCAAAACTTTCTCAATATAGATCACTGCAAGAGCACATAATCTTTCTTTACCCATAATATCTGCCAATCAACTTTTAATTAATTTTAAAGTTGATAAACACCTTTTGGTTTCGGATGTAGTCCTTGGAATGGTAACCAATATTTTTAAAACCTCAACAATTTTCTTAAAAGCATCAATTATTGTGTCTTCACTGCTATAAAAAAAGATCTGCGGTCGAACTCTGTAACACCATAGAGAAGAAATTTCCTGTATATAATAGAAAATCTCTTTAAACCCGACTATGTAAGTTTTCTCGGCTATAATCGGATTTCCGAATGAGTAGTTCGAAGTATAGAAATAGAAAGATCAGCCAGCCCGTTGCTACGATTTGTTGTCTTTCTATCCCATTAAAATGTACAATAAGTTTATCTCTATCATTTCTTTCCTTATTTTTTCATTTCATTTTGAACTTTTATAAAAAAATTTTAAAATAAACCATTTATAATTTTTTTGCGTTTTTTACTCTTCTCCAAAATTTCCTTACACTTCTTTAAAATTTTAAGGATTTTTCAACCAAGCTTCTATTTTAAAAATTTTTCACCTTTTTGGATTTAGCTTTAAAATGTAATTTGCCTGTATATTTCCCCACCTAATTTTCCATTTCTTTATAAAATTTCCAAACAATATTTGAATCCCTATAACCAAATTGCGCCAAAAAGTATCGCATTACCTGTATTTTTTACATAAGACTAAGTGTAAACTTGTCCTAGTGAAACCTTTTAAAAACTTCCTCTAAAAAGGGGCTATCAACAAGCAAAAAGTTCAAACGTTAAAAAAGAGCAAGGCTTCAAGGTTTTGATAATCAAAAAAAATTGCTACTATCGATAAAACTTTTCCCTAGATTGTGCATTTTTCCACAAAGAAACCTATGTTTTATGTCGAATAATATACTATATTTCCGTTACCGAAATTCAACTAGCCTCTTAGAGAAAATGATATAGAGTACCAATTAGTGATAGAAAGAAAGAATATTTCTAACTTATTTCTTGTCTATCCATCTCTATTGAATTACACAGTTCGCCTGCTGATTGTTTTCAAAGTGAAGGCTGGAATAAACACCCGATCACGAGCTAATGGGCAAATACGCTGGAGCCTCAAAGCAAGCCACTGTGTCGTGCTGTTGTCATGGCAACCGACGTATATTGCATATTTCAGGCTTTACCATCCATGGGCGGATTTCAAAAGTCTCAGATCTCGGCAAATCTCGGCTACGTTCGCAATTACGGAGTGAAATAATTCAACGGTCTAGTACGAGGGCTGTCCGATAGGAACGTACAGATTTCGTGCAGTAATTTGTTTCATATATTTGACTTAACACTTATGTTTTTTAATAAATATCTGTTAAAGAACCTAAATATTTTTACGTAAATATAAAAATGGAATGTAAACATATACTGTGGTTATGATTTTTTCCTAAAAGGGCGGCGCCCCATAGTCATAGATTCAAAGTTTATCACGATCACAATAATTTCAGAGGTTCACAAAAAAAAAACAAGTGTGTGCTGGGTGTCAGACTAAGATTTTTTGGTGTATTTTATTTCGCTAAACACGAATCTGAAGTCAAAATTGGGGGTCAAATAGCAAAAAATTCAGAAAAGGCGTATTTTGAGATATTAACGATATTTTTTTAAAATTTAAAACGTCAATATTTCAAAACCTATAAAAGATACACAAAACTTTATATGATATAAACTGTTTATTTTTACAGGACCTTTAATTAAAGTTAAATACCCTTTTTGTCTAATTGTAAGTGCAATATTTTTCGAGTTTTAATCAAAAAACAATTTTTCAGGATTTTATCAAAGTATACCCCTTGAAAAATTTTAAAAATTATTATTTTTTTATTTTTGAATTTTTGTCTGCAAATTTTAAATGATCTAAAATTAAAATAAATAAAATGAATGATTTATAATAAAAAAACCCCCAAAAAATCAAATTAATAAAAAAATCTATTTTGGAATGAAACTTTTTGTCAAAATTACATTTCTATGTATATCTCTTTTAATATTTATTTTATTAAAAATGTTTATATAATTTCTAATATAGACAATTTTAAAATCTCTATTTTTTATTTTATAAAATTCTTTGTGTCTCTTTTAGTTAACATAGTCGTAGTCCAAACATTCCGTGGTAGCAGGTTTTTGCCGGCAAATGAACCGTTTCGTTCGTTTTTTTGGGTTTTTCTGGATTTTTTGATGTTTAACCCCCAATTTTTACTTCAGATTCGTGTTCACCGAAAAAAAATACGCCAGAAAACCTTAGTCTGACACCCAGAACACACCATTTTTTTATATACCTGTGTTTTTTTTTAAGATACAAAATTATTTGTGTTCTGATTTTGCAAAACTTTAATGTACTGTAAAACATTTTTCCCACATTTCTTTTTGTTTTAAATTGCTTAAAAATATTTTAATTTTGGGCTCCTATAAAGAAATAACGGAATATTGGATTTTTGATATCTCGTGTTCTTCCTTTTCGTTTATTATTTATAAGGCCCTTGAAGTAAAGCCGAAAAAAGTATTTTGTTTCTACACATCTTTCGTTGTTCGTGCTTTACAGTTTCGGCTTAGAGAAATATATTTTATTTAAGATTTGCGCTCAGTTAAAAACACGTGATGGATGTTTCGGTGTTTGCATGATACGTTTTTTAAAAGTAGAAAGACGTAAAAATTTCAGGGGTTAATAATGAAAACATTTATTTTACTTTGTATTGAACCAAATAGCGGTAATTTTAAACAACTAATATAGTTTTGTTTAAATTTAATGAAATTCATGCTAAATAATTTAAAATTTATCTTGCAATCAATATTTTTTGTAACTTTTATAATAAACTTTTGTAAAGTTTTATGCAATTAAAATCGTATAAAATAATTTTTTTTGCTATCATAGGTTGTATATTTATTGTGGAGGGGTCACAAGTTCTTAGTGAATAATTTAGAGCACCTATTTCATGAAAATTGTTTGTCTTTTAACTTTAATACCATACGCACTTGTAAGTAGGATTTACAGATTTAAATTTTTAAATAGTCTTGAAAATATTTATAACAAGGGATGGCTAATGCCCTCTTTGGGTTTATGATTATACCTTTAAAGAATACTTGATCAAATTTAAAAAATAAAACCAACTTTGTCGCAGTTCTTGATAATCCATTTTATTAATTCTAATATTAGGTAAAATTATTTAAGGGCAATAAGGTTTTGAAGAAGCTCACAGGGCATCATTTACATAATTTCGATGCACCCTGATTTTATATATTTTCTATTTCTTATCAAAATATATCCATATTTTGATGCCGAAACATATTGACAATATGTCGTTATTTTGAAAAGGAAAATTTGCAAAACTTGGAAAATGTTTATTCCCAAAAAATACAAAGCTAAACTTTATCGGTGTATCGAGTTCTGAAAATTATTTTTACGCAGTATTTTTCTTGTAAAGAATTTAAAATTAAATTTGTTTTAAAATACGTTAGAACTAATAAATAAACACAAATTGTTTTTTTGGAAGTAAGTAGTAGTTTTAAATTTTTATAATTTTCGAAAAAAAATCTTTTTAATGTAATATACGATTATAATTAGCTCATTTATTTAAAATTATAGAGTTAAAAAGAGCTAAGTTTTATAGGTTTTCGTTAATTTGTCGTTTATGATTTTGACTTGTATGTCAACCAGAGTTATTCAAAATTTTAAATTAGATAAATTATATACTATAATAGGGATTATTTTAAAGCTTAAATTAAAGATAAATTACTTACTTGTGCCTTACTTACGCACGCAAATCGGTGCCAGACTCAGTTATCTAATAATAGCTTACTTGGGTAGGCAACCAGTAATTCAGCTTTCGGCGCATTCACCATCCGGTAAGTCGGTCTGAATGGTGAATGCGCCGAAATATGGATAACTTGTTGCCTGCCCAAGTAAGCTAATATTAGGAAGCAAAACCTGGCACCGAT